>VMDO01001871.1:0-187747 GCA_007922755.1 Pedetes capensis | reverse complement strand
CATTTTTTCAACATCATAAACGGAGACTATACACATGGACTTCACCAGATGGAACATACAGGAATCAAATTGACTACATATGTGGAAAGAGACGATGGAAAAGCTCTGTACAAAATGTCAAAACAAGACCAGGTGCTGACTGTGGATCAGACCATCAACTTCTCATATGCAAGTTCAAACTGAAGCTGAAGAAAATTAGCACAAGTATAAGAGAGCCACAGTATGTCCTTGAGTATATCCCACCTGAGTTCAGAGACCACCTCAAAAATAGGTTTAATGCATTAGACACAAATGATAGGAGACCAGAAGAGTTGTGGCATGACATCAAAGATATCATTCAAGAAGGAAGCAAAAAGTTCTTAAAAAGACAAGAAAAAAAGAAAAGACCACATTACATGTCAAAAGAGACACTGGACCTTGCCCTCGAACATCCAGCAGCTAAAGCAAAAGGAAGACATGATGAAGTTAAGGAACTAAACAGAAGATTTCAGAAGGCAGCTCGAGAAGACAAAAACAAATATTATAATGACATGTGCAAGGAGCTGGAGGCAGAAAACCAAAAGGGAAGAACATGCTCTGTGTTTCTCAAGCTTTGGGAAGTGAAGAAAAAATTCAAGCCTCGAGTGGCAGTAGTGAAAGATTCTACAGGGAAAATATTAAATGATGCAGGAAACATCAAAAGAAGATGGGAAAAATACATAGTCATTATACAAGAAAGAATTGGTAGACGACCAACCATTCCAAGAGGTTGCATATGAAGAGGAACCAATAGTGTTGAAGGATGAAGTGGAAGCTGCCTTGAAAGAACTGGTGAAACACAAGGCTCCAGGAATTGATGGGATACCAATAGAGATGTTTCAGCAAACAGATGCAGCACTGGAGGTGTTAACATGTTTATGCCAACAGATTTGGAAAACTGCTACTTGGCCAACTGACTGGAAGAGATCCATATTTGTGCCTATTCCCAAAAAAGGCAATTCAACTGAATGTACAAACTATTGGACAATATCATTAATATCGCACACGAGCAAAATTCTACTAAAGATCATTCAGAAGCGACTGCAGCAGTATATAGACAGGGAATTACTGGAAAATCAAGCTGGATTCAGAAGAGGGCAGGGAACCAGGGACATCATTGCTGGCGTCAGGTGGATATTAGCTGAAAGCAGAGAATATCAGAAAGATGTCTATCTATGTTTTATTGAGTATGCAAAAGCATTTGATTGTGTGGATCATAACAAATTATGGGAATACCAGAACACCTAATTGTGCTCATGAGAAATCTGTACATGAACCAGGAGGCAGCTGTTCGAATAGAACAAGGAAACACTGAGTAGTTTAAATTTGAGAAAGGTGTGCATCAGGGCTGTATACTTTCACCCTATCTCTTCAATTTATATGCTGAGCAAATAATCTGAGAAGCTGGACTTTATGAGGAAGAACGTGGCATCAAGATTGGAGGAAGACTCATTAACAACCTGTGTTATGCAGATGACACAACTCTGCTAGCTGAAAGTGAAGAGGATTTAAAACATTTACTGATGAAGAGCAAAGATTATAACCTTCAATATGGGTTATGGCTAAACATCAACAAAACAAAAATCCTTATGACTGGGTCAGCACACAACTTCACTATAAATGGAGAAAAGATTGAGGTTGTCCAAGATTTTGCTTTGCTTGGCTCTATAGTCAACACCCGTGGAAGCAGCAGTCAAGAAATCAAAAGATGCATTGCTCTAGGAAAAGCTGTGGCAAAAGATCTCTTTGGAGTATTGAAAAGCAAAGATGTCACATTGAAGACGAAGGTGGGTCTGACTCATGCCATGGTATTTTCAGTCGCATCATATGGTTGTGAAAGTTGGACATTGAACAAGAGAGACAGAAAAAGAATTGATGCTTTTGAACTGTGGTACTGGAGTCATCTATTGAATATACCATGGACTGCCAAAAGAACCAACAAATCTGTCCTAGAAGAAGTGCAACCAGAGTGCTCCTTGGAAGCAAGAATGGCCAGACTGAGTCTTACATATTTTGGACATGTAGTGAGGAGAGATCAATCCCTGGAGAAGGACATCATGCTTGGGAGAGTGGCAGGTCAACGCAAAAGAGGAAAACCCTCCACCAGATGGATCGACACAGTGTCTGCAACAATGGGCTTAAACATAAATAAGATCATTTGCCTGGCACAGAATCGGGAAGTGTTTTGATCTGCTGTACATAGGGTCGCTATGAGTCGGACTCAACTCGATGACACCTAACAACAACAACAACGATATGCAAGTAAGGAAATTTCATGGTGAAACACATTACGTTATACACTAAAAAATTACTAATAAAAATTAATTTACAAAAGAAAAGCTTTTAAATAATTGTTACCCCCACACATATAAATTTATACACAGTACATCTATATGTCAAATATGGCCTGTCGCCGAGACTTTCAAAATTTGGCTTCTGTGAACCCAGAAAAAAAAAAAATTGGCCTGTGCACTTCTTCCAGAAGCCACCAGAGGGCACGCCAGCCCTTGCATTAAGCAAAGCCTTTGGCAACTATGTTTTTCAAGTCTGGAATGAAGGGTGACGGTGAAGGGTGACAGAGGGGCAGGGTGGAATTAAACTAATGGCCAAAGTTTGTTCTTTTTTGAATTTACTCTTAATCTTTGATGCCTAGTATTTCCTGTCCACTAATACCTGATCTCTTGGTAGACAAAGTAAGTTCAAAAGCAGCAAAGAAATACAACAGGAAAAGAAAGGAATAGCCAACAATACATATTTTGTGGCTTTTCTTGATTTTAACTTAATCAAATAACTTAATAATGACGAATGCCCATGACCAAAACAAATTCAGGCCACAGAAAATATGACTGCTCCACCTCCCAGTCTCTGCCGTCTCTAACATTTTCTCATTGCCTTAAGCGTTCTGGAGGCCAGGCGTCAGAGTTCCTTTCTGCTGTTGCACATGTATAATACACCTTTCTTGCAAGTGAGATTCTGCATTGTTTTCACAAGAGAATTTAATATATAGTTAATTCCAGTACTGATGGTTACTGGTTTTTGTGTAAATTGTTGTTGTTGTTAGGTGCCATAGAGTCGGTATCCGACTCATAGCGACCCTCTGTACAACAGGGGAAACATGATTGCCAGTGCTTCTCTGCTGTTCGTAGGGTTTTCAATGGCAGATTGATTTTTCAGAGGGGGTTGCCAGGTCCTTCTCCCATTTGTGTAAATATAATTCTGATAATCCTTATAAAACTCATAGGCTAGTAGCCAGGTGTGGTGGTACACTCCTGTAATTCCAGTGCTCGGGAAGTTGAGGCAGGAGGATTGTGAGTTTGAGACGAGTCTGGGCTACATAACAAGACCATGCTTCTACATAAATAAATAAATAAATAAATAAATAAATAAAAGGGCTGGGGTATAGCTCCGTGGTAGAGCATTTGACTGGCGTGTACAATGCCTTGCGTTTAATTCCCAGTACCACAAAAAAAAAAAAAAAAAAAAAAAAGGAAAAAATCATGGGATAAATGGATAATAGTCATGGGGGAGGGGCATTGCCAGGAACTTTATGACATCTCATCACCCTTTGACTTTTACATGTAATGCTTGATGGTATATTCTCAATATTTAGTATATTATTTATTTTTACTCTTGATTGTGGAAATGTTCAATCAGTCACAACATGAGAAGGAAGAGTATAATGCATCCCAAGCTTCAACACTTAGCAGCTCACGAGTAGTCGTGCCCACCCCCAACATGTGCTTTTCATTTATTTGCTGGAGTATTTTAAAGCAAAACTCAGACATTTTAGCATTTCATCCCAAAATTGTTTAATTATACATTTTCACTTACTTTGTTTTTTTGGTTGTTCTTTACTGTCTTTCCTACCAGAAATTTCACTTTCCTGTTTTCTACTTACTTTTTAAAAATCAGGTAACATGAACAAAACTCAGCAGTGTATTGAAAAATTGCCCGAGGGCTGGGATTGCAGCTCAGTGGTGGAGAGCTTGCTTAGCATTCGTAAGGCCCTAGGTTCAATCCTCAGCATTAAACAAAAACAAAACCCAATAATAATATTCATAATAATAATAGTTGCCCATCCCACCCATGCTATTAGACAAAGATGGCCACTGCTAAAGCCCATCTCTTGGCTGACATTTGGAGGCCCCGTGCCATCATAGCTCAGAGTATTTGTGGGTTAACCAAGGCCTGTAATAGTTGAAATTTGTGTAGATAAAAGGTAGTCTAAGGATGCCAGTGTCAAATGTACAAAGTCAAATGTTGTAGGGGGTCTACTGGCCTTAGGTGTTCTTGTCTGCTTTGGATATTGGTGATGACTTTACGTGGAAAATTAATTTTCCAAAGATGGTTGTAACACCCCCCAGTGTGCAGGCTCTTGAATTACCTTGAGATGCTTTCCATGAGAGATGAACTCTGTGTCGTGTATCCTCAAATCTCATGGGCCTGTGGCTTGCTCATAACCAGTAGAAAAGAACAACCCATAAAAAGGACATAGAAAAGAACATAGAACCCATAGAAAAGACCAGAAACAACAAGCTGACTTCCAATACTGCTTCATAAAATGTTCTGCCTGCTCAGCTAGAACACTTGGGATCAGATCCCTGAGCTTCCATGTAAGTAGATTGACTGTCCTGAGGCTGCCATGTTGTTAGGAAGCCCAGCTATCACAAAGGATTCTTCCCATATTAGGGAGGCCCTGTGGCCATATGCAGGAAGATGCTTGGCCATCCCCTGGCCATTTCAGCTCCATGTTGTTCCAATTTAGTCTCCATCCACTGTACCCTCATGAGATACTTCCTGAGCCAGACCACCCAGCTGAGCCATCCTGATTTCCTGGGCTACAGAAACCCCAGAGATAAAAAATAATTGTAGGTATTTTAGGCCACTAAATTTTGGGGTGATTTGTCACTCAGGAATAGATACCTGAAACACTTAGAATATATCCTGGGAACTTTCTAGGGTGGGTAGTAAGACCTCCTAGGCTCAGGTAAAGTGAACACCCTTCTGCGTATTCCGATTTCAGTAGCCCCTGGATGCTCATCTATTTGTTTCAGATGGTCCACTACAGTGGGTGACTCTTTGGGATGTGTCACTGCCATTCCTCCTGTGAAAAGGGAATAGAGAGTCTCTAACCCCACCTCACTCTACCCCCTTTCTGAAATGGTGCATGCAAAGGGAACTGCAAAGCCTTGTTCTGAGCAGTGCCTCTGATACTTGGAGAGCTTTAGCCCTAGTCCAGGCTGGACTGCAGCCTGTCCCCCAGGAGCAGGGATGGCCGCTGGAGGCACCTCACGTCCTCTTTATGAGTCAGTCTCCCTCTCCACTGCTGCCAGAGAACTCCCCATGTTCTTTAATACCAGAAAGAATCTCTTACTTTTCTCCTCTGGATACTGGGGATTAGTGACTGGCCATGTGTTTGTTTTTGCTTTGGTTGAAGGAAAACATATGGCCAAAGTTGTGGCTCACCATGATAAGGGAACAGATCGTGCTTGTAGAAAAAAGGAGAAAAAAGCTCACTTATACTTCTACTCTGCGATAAGGGGACTTTGGATTGTGTGCTGTGGCCTCCCACACTACACACCAACATGAAAGTGGGATTTTACGAGACATGCAGTTCCCGGATTACAAAAACCATTTGTCCTGGCATTATACACCTTTCTAGTGACTTAATTGCCAGATGCCATGGTGCATATCAGTAACCCCAGCAACTCGGAAGGGTGAAGTAGGAGGATCTCAGGTTTGAGTCCAGAGGCAGCCTATACAACTGAATGAGACTCTGTCTCAAAATGTAAAATAGAAAAGGTGTTGGTGGTGCAGCTCAATGCTTGCTTTGTATGTGCAAGGCCCTGAGTTCAACTCCTAGTACAGCAAAATTAATAAATAAGAAAAGATAATAAAGAAAGAAAAGAAAAGAAGCTCATGAGACTTCCAGCCCTCTCCATAAAAAGAATCTCTAAGCATATATAGCCTGCAGTCACACCACTGTGGTGTCCTGTCAGATCTCAGAAGCAAAGCAGGGTTGGGCCTGGTTAGTACTTGGATGGGAGACTGCCTGGGAACACCAGGTGCTGTAGGCTTGGGAGAAGGACCTGGCAATTCCCAAAAACCAATCAGCCATTGAAAACCCTGTGAATAGCAGAGAAGCACTGACAATAGTGTTTTGTCTGTTGTACACAGGGTCACTATGAGTTGGATACTGACTGGACGGCACCTAACAACAGCAAGCATTAAGTTCTGACATAAGTTCTATGAGTAAATACATATTTTATAACGAAATTAGGCTTTATAGCTGCCATTTCAAATTAATGGCTGCATAATATTTGATCGTGTGCTGTACTGCAATTTGTTTAATCAATCTCCTGCCATTGGGCATTCAGGTGGCTTCTGATGTCCCTGTGTTTTAAACTGTAGCAAAAATCATTATGAGCATCCTGTTCCCAACTTTGTTTACCCTGGGAGCATTTCTTGTGTTCTTACAGCTGCTTTGCCCTTCCTAAAATAAGGCGGGGCATATTTAAATACACACAGCATTTTAAAATGAACTTCATCACTGCACCTACCCCCAGCTGTGGCATTGGAGAGGGACCCAGAATCCACCTCATCATGGCCAGAGCCTTTGGGAGAAGGGGCTGGCGATGACTTCTGGGCAGTAGAGTGTCCCTGGCGCCTGGGACGAGGCTGTGGGTGACCTGGCTGTGGCTGCCTGTCAGAGGAGGAGCAGTGATTTATGTCGTGGGCAGAGGAAGAACAGGGGCTGTGTGTTCATTTCTGGAGTCAGGGCAGGACAGCGCTGGGGCTGGGGAGGTGGGTGGAGCAGGCGGAATGTGGGCTGCATCCTATTTACCTTCTGGACCAGCAGGAGGCTGGCAACAGCTGCCTTGTAGGGCCCAGGAACTGGCCAGCTGATCTTTAGGCCTACAGAGTGGCCCTTCAGCCTCAGGAGGGGGCCCTGGCCTGCCAGTGCAGCTGGCAGCCACTGTAGGCTGCCATGGAAGTGGGCAGGGCCCAACACAAACAGCCATCAGAGAAAGGGGCCTTTATGGGCAGGGGAGGCTGGCTGCTGGGCTGGCAGGAGGGTGCCGCTCCACACGGCTGGGGAGGTGGCTGGCAGGTGCTGGTCACAGGTTCCCAGGAATGGGTGTGTAAGTGGCTTCCAGGAGGTCGGACATTGTGCTAGAGACGGGGGCTTGGGCCTCCAGGGCCTTCCTGCATGCCCTTTCTTTCCTCCTCCCCTCCCTGCCTCATCCTTTCACTTTTTTGTTCTTAATCATTTTTCTTTTATGAGGTTTCCCCCTTTATTAATTTTGATAATTACAAGAGTAACATGCTCCTCTGCCTGGTACGCCCTGCAAAGTTAAAGAAAGGGCAGAGGGCTTTCCTTTCCCCTTGTTGGAGATATGCTTGATGTCAATAATAAAGACACAGTAGAATTAAAATTTGTAAGTTTTATCTCGGTGAGGCCAATTTTCTCTTTGCAAAGAGGACACTGGCCACGAGTCTAGTCAGCAAGCCAGTACACAGGTGGGATGTTCGTCCAGGCTTTTATTTCCTAATGCAATCCCTATAACTGGGTCTCACCAGTTGGTTAGAGTTTTGACCTCACAATCTTGGCTAAACCCAGCTGGCTAATTGTGGGAAGGAAAGGGGGGGGGGTCTTAGATTTCTTTAAAAGACAAGGAATTTAGAGAGAACAAAAAACTTTACAAGTCCGGGCATGTCTGGCCATGTGGAGGGACCATAAGAAGTCTTGAGGGAGAACAGAGAACGGCCCCTCTGCAGCGCCCGCATCCTTGTACGCACATGTGAACGCCATGCACGCACATGTGAACGCCGTGCACACACAGGCTCTGGCCATTGTCGGCTTGCGGGAATGGCCTCTCAGAGCAGTGGCCTCAGCATGAGATGTCTGGAACAAGATAAGCCTTTTTTTTTTTTTGTGCTTCCTTTGGCTGTCACTATGGCTCGGGGGAGATGGGTGGGGCTGGGTGCAAAGAGCTCTATTACAGGAATGGACAGGGATGCTAAACCTCTTGTAATGTGGGGGACAGTCACCCTTCAGATGGTCTTGCCAGCAGTCCCCATAGTGCCCCAACCCTAGAGTATGCCTTTTAAATTTGGCAATAGGACCCACCCTCTCAAACAGGGATGCAGTCTCTAAGCCATTCCTTTTAGCACAGTCACCAGGAATGACCAGCCCCTGGCCAGTGAGCGGAGTTGGGGAGGAGGCTGCCTTATAGCGGCAAGTCAGGGAGGCCTTCCTGAGAAGGTGACTTCCCACTTCCGCCTGAGGGGGCAGAAAGAGGAAGGGCTCCAGGCAGAGGGGACAGCAACTCATCACCACCTGGCGGGGGCCGACATCTCCGGGTTATCTGCGCCCCCTGGGCATCCAGCCTCACTCAGGTAGGCTTCTTCCAGGTGGGGACTCAGTCCTCCCTGACCCCAACCCCCCAGCAACACTTGCTGCAGGGCTCTGTCCCATAGATACTAGCCTTCTCCAGACAGGAAAGCATGGGCAGCCTGCCCACCCCACCCTATAATTTCCCTGTCTGCTGTGGGAGCTTGTTTGAAACCTCCCCAGGGATGGTCTTGCTTAGGAGGAGGACATGGTGACAGGAGAGCCGTAGCCCCAAGGCAGGAGACTCAGACCTTGTCTTGGCACCGCTGTGACTACTAGGTGACCCTGGGCATGTGACTCAGTGACCCTGGGCACGTCACTGACCCTCTCTGGGCCTTTCCAGAGTAAAAGCACAGAGTTGAACTGAGGGGAACTTAGAACCCACTGGGAATCACAGTTAGCATGGAGCCTGGTATCGTCCCGGGGTGCAGAGGGGGAAACTGAGGCTGCATCACAGGACCGAAGACATCAGATATGGCCTCGAGGATACAGGCTGTCAGCTGGTGTCCTGGTTCAGATGCTTTATAGTGTGGGGACAAGCCAGACTCGGAGAGCAGAGGACCTCCTCTCTAGACCCATCTCTGACCTCCACCAGCCATGAAGCCTGGCCACGGAAGACCTTTAGAACCTGTCTCCCCATCTGTAAGATGGAGATGAAGCTGTTTTCCCCAGGGCACCACGAAGTTCATGTGAGGTAAAGGATGGTACAGGGCCTCAGACAGGCTGCTTCCCCGGTAAGGGGACTTGCAATCTGTAGGGTGAGACCCCAGCCTCCCAACTGCCCAGTCTCTGAGCACACAAACCTTCAGGTGAGGGGTGTGTCTTTCTTGGGGTCAGCACAAATCGAGAGGGGTGATGTGACAAGGACAGACCTTCAATGGCACCTGTGTGACAATGGTCAGCTTTATAGACACAGAAGCCTCAAACCCAAATCTCCCTCTGTACCTGTGAATTCAGATGTACATATTAACAATTTACAGGTCAGAAGCTGTTGTTATTGCTGTTAGATTGCATTTTTATCTATGAGGGAGGTGTGAAGCTGGTATGTGTGGCCCCATTTTGCAGGCAAAGAGTGCCAGAGGAGACCATTGCCAGCCGTGACCTCTCTACCCATTCTGTAGGTGTGGAGAAGCAGGTTCCAGGGACCAGAAGGTCGGGCAGGACACCCTGGGAGCCAGACAGCCTCCAACTCTGAAAAGCCCCATCAGGTCACCAGGGGACACAACAAGCCCAGACCATTTCCTGGCTGGACATTGAACACCAACACCAACTCTTTGGGCTCCATAAATAAATTTCATACTTAAATAAATATAGAATGAGACTTTTTTTTTTCCTTCTGGAAAAGAAGAGAGCATTTATCCATCTCCAGAAGCTCATCCCTCATTTCCAGCTCCTCTGTGGCATACCCCCGGAGGAAGATGGTAGGAATTTTCCCTTCACATTGTGTACTAGGGCCAGGCACGCTGGTTCTGAGCCCCTGGCAGGCTTTGCGTCACAGTTTTCATAAAGGTTGCTGTTGAGAACTCAGACTATCTTTTCCCTCGGAAGCAGTACTGCCTGTGGATCTTTGGTTCCCAGGCTGGAACAGCAGCCCATTGTGGAGGCAGGAGGAGAAGGCCAGGGCTTTGGAGTCTGTTTTGTCTTTGGTGTGTGACCCTGGGGAGGTAACTTCTCCAGACCTCACTTCTCCAGCTGTCAACCTTCAGAAGAAATTCTTCCAGGGCCTCTGGCACTTCTGCTCCTCTTGTGACAGCTTTTGCTTTGGACTATCCTTGGAAGATAGAATGTTTCCTTCTAGGCAAGAGGGCGGGTTTCTTCCTTCATGGGATAATAAAGTCAGCGTCTCCCTCTAGAGCAAAGATGAGGCAGATTTGCCAGCAGCACTCTTAGAAGATTGGAAGTTTCCTAAGTGCAAAGATCCTTAACTGTAACATGAGCCCACGGTGAGACCAGCATCCATCTGGGCCCAGGTCCTATCTGCCCAAGAGACGAGGGACCAAGGGGAGCCAAGGGGAACTTGAACGCCTGTTGCCGGCTGTGCTTGAGTAGTAAAGTCCTTTGTCTCTGACTAGGAGTCTCATGTTTTCCTCCAGCATCCAGGACACCGTGGCAGGCCAACCTCTCAGTTTACAAGCTGTGTAAAATCTCACATCCTCCGTTGTTCTGGACAGTCAATTCCATGCATATAATATTCACCTTATTGCAGTGAGAATAAGAGGCTAAGGTGTCCCTGAGTTCATTGAGTTAATCAAGGGAGGTTGTAACAATCTTACTCTGAATGGCTACAGAGTTGGTTATTTACAAGCCACTCAGAATTTCCACCCCAAAGCCAGCAGGGCAGCCTGGCCTTGGCCCTGGGATCAGAATCCCATTCCTACTGAGGGAGCTGGGACAGGCTTGTTGGGTTGGGGCAAGGGCAGCAGAGTGTGGAGTAAGGGCTTCCTTGACCACTCCTGCAAGGTCTTTCCCTCCATGGATGCTGCACTGTATAGTATATCTTTCCAGACCTTTCTCCCTTTCTCTGTGCCTAAATATGTTTAGAGAATGAGTAGTGGTTTTTGTTGTTGTTGTTTTATTGTTGTTGTTGTTGTTGCTTTTTTCTTTCTTTCTTTTTTTTTTTTTTTTTTTGGTGGTACTTGGGGGTTGAATCTTGAGCCTCACACATACTTTTGCAAGTGCTTTACCACTGAGCTGCACCCGCAGCTCATTTTTAAATTTTGAAACAGGGTCGTGCCAAGTTGCACAGGCTACCTCTGGCTTCAAACTCATAATCTTCCTGCTTCAGCCTCCTGAGTCTCTGGGATTATAGGCATGTGCCACTGAGCTTAGCTGGGTAATTTGTATTTTTTATAAACAATTTGTAGTGCATGTATTTTGTTTGCAATGTTGATTTTTCATTTTTAAATATATCTTGGACACTTTTCTATGTCAACTCATTTATTTTTAGGAACTATTGTGTTATTGCTCATAAACACAAAATATTTCTATTGCACTATTAGTTACCCATTTCCTCCTTTTTTTTTTTTTTTTTTTTTTTTTTTTTTTTTTTTTTTTTTTTTTTTTTTTTTTTTTTTTTTTTTTTTTTTTTTTTTTTTTTTTTTTTTTTTTTTTTTTTTTTTTTTTTTTTTTTTTTTGAGACAGGATCTCAGTATATTGCCCATGCTTCCCCCAGATTCATGGGCTCAAGTGATCTTCCTGCCTCAGCCTACTGGGTAGCTGGGACTGCAAACGTGGACCACAACACTCAGCTCTTGTTCGCCTCTTCATGGAGAGTTGGTTGATTTTTATCTTCCTTTTTTGTTTTTGCTGGGAATCGAGTCCAGGGCCTCGTGCATGCTAAGCAGACACTCTACTACTGGGCTGCAGCCCAGGCTGATCTCCCTTTTCCTCAGTAGGCAAAAGCACATTGGGGAGGTGGTGCCCAGAGAGGCTTCTCCAGGGCAAGAATGAAGACACTCCACTTGCATGAGGCACGCATGGGAACAGAGACCCTAGAGGCTGCGGATCCCCTTGAGATCACCCTGGGAGTCTCAGCCACCCTCTCAGTTCCCAGAGCCCATGCCTCCACCTTCTTCACCAGGAGTCTCTGTCTTGGAAGAGGGGAAGAGAGGCCTGGAGAGAAGCCAGGGGGTAGGAGGGGAGGGTGGATGAGGCAACAGGCACTTCTCCCCATAATGCTACCAGGCACCGTGGAGACACCTGGGGGCACAGCACAGAGGTCCCCAAGGAGCTCCCACGTGGGATGTGGAAGGGGAATAGGGGCCACCAAGGACCACTGAGCCCCAGTTGCCTAAGCACCCTTTCCTGGGTGCCCTCTCTCTGCCAAGAGTATCCCTAGATTTAGAAGCTGTGAGGTCCTCCTGGGGGCCCAGCCCCTCTCAGCTCAGCCTGGACTCCACTGTTCATCATCCCTCGAAGGTTGCTGCCTCCTGTCACATATTCTGGTGGCCCAGGTATCGTGAGCCACGTCAGTCAGGTCAGCCAACAGGCAAGGCCAAGCCCAGGCACTTCTGTCCCTTCTCATTCGAAACCATCTGATGGGGTCTGCATGTGTCCTGTTGAGCCCCTGCCAGGCTGTGTGGGCCTGTGAGGACATCTGCGGAAAGTATAGCTGGGATGTCAAGGTGCTGGAGAGCGTAGAAACTTCATTGTGACATCAAATACAACACTTAACTAATGGTTAATTAACTATTACCTGCTGGGTGGCGCTGAGCTCTTCACTGCCATTCCTCCTGATACCCCTGCGAGGGAGGTGTTACTATAATCTTTATGGGATGGGCAAGGAAACAGGTCAGAAAGTCCAAGAGACTTGATCCAGGCCCCACAGGTATAAATAACCCACCTGGGACACTGACCTGGGCCTCTCTAGCTCTGACTTCAGCCACCAAATGGTTCCAAACCTTTTGAGAATCAAGAACCCCTTTGAGAGTTTAATGAAAGCCTGGTGCTCTTTACCCAGAAAAGCACCTGCAGTCTAAACACAGAGCACATGTTTATAGGATCTACTTCCTGGGCACATGACCTGTGTAATTGCACAGGTTCTGAGCTCAGAAGACCGAGTTCACAAGGGCCCCAAGATGGGTTTAATGTTGTGCTGCCATGAAGCTCTTCATACTTTTTAACCTGAGCTTGGTGGTGCATGCCTGTAATTCCAGCACTCAGGAGGCTGAACCAGGAGGATCTCTGTGAGTTCCAGGCCAATTTTGGCTACATAGTGAGACCCTGGCTCAAGAAAAAAAAAAAAAAAAATGAATGAAAGAAGAAAGAAGGAAAGAGAAAGGAAGAAAGAAAGAAAGAAGAAACTCTTCATACTTTTTTTTTTAACAAGAAGTTTGCATGTTGCACTGGGGCTGCAAATTATGCAGCTGGTCCTGTGCATGCCTGTACTTTACACACACATGTATACAAGTTTACAAATGACTTAGGTTTATAGGAATCCCATGAGGCTATTCAAAAGCTCAGGACAAACCCTTTGTACTTTCCCCTGCGTCCTGGAAGGTTGTGAATACAGGCCCATGTGCACGTATGTATTTGCACATGCATAAGTGTCCATGCGTATGTGTGTAGCAAGATGTCAGGTGGAACTCTGTGACATGGCAGAGAGCTGGGCCAGAAGATGGGGACCAGGCGGTGGGGATGGCATTGACGCCCACACAGCCGGGGCTGCCAAGTTTTTTCCCTCTCAAAAAGGAACTGTAATAAATCATCCTGGTCCTAAACTCATGTCTTTAAAATCCTGCCTGCTCCCTGGACCTGACAAAGAGCCTTTGTCCTGCATGGAGGCTACAGGATAAATAGGGGAGGCAGCCAGCCTCCGATGCTCAGGCTTCTGCCTGCGGCAGGGTTCTCCAAGTCAGGCTTGGTGCTTTGCTCCAAGTGCTGGGTGGCAGGCCAGCTGGAGGGCCTCTGCATCCACCCCGGACAGGGATGGGCAGAGATGGCCATGTAAGTCCGTGGGAGGGCCCAGCAGTCAGGAGCGGGTAGCTGGCCTGGACAGGGCTTTATACCATGCAGCTTTGATCTATGTGACTTAGGCGATTAGGTTAATTTCTCTGTGATTAGGTTTCCCTATCTCTAAAATAGGAATGATAACATGCATACCCCCAGGGCAATCGTGGGCCTTAAATTACAGTCTGATGTCCTTCCAACAAAGCATGACAAATGTTAGCTATTACCATCATTACTGTTGTTTAAGCTAGAGCTGAGGATAGGGCTTCAAGCCTCACAGCTGTGCTTTTAGTTTTGGATTTATTTTTGTTTAATTTTAAATCAATTAAAGCCCCATGTGAGCTGTTGTTGACGGGGATGGAGGAGGACTCTGTTGCTAACAGTGGCTGGGGAATTGGCGCCCTGTGGGAAGATGCGGCTAGGGAAGAGTCATCCTCAGGACAGGGACTTAGAGTGCCTGGAGTGAGCTGGACTGGCAGAGTCTACAGCTGCATGGGAGAGGGGGTGGTGGGTGGGGTGGGATGGGGAGTGGTTTGACAAGAGTTTCTTATCTCCCTCTCATCTGCTTCCCTCCCCATCCTCCTCTTTCCCATACCCCTTCCCTTCCTTTCCTTTCCCTTCCCTTCCCTTCCCTTCCCTTCTCTTTCCTTACAACAGCAGAGAGGCTGTTTTTATATTTTTACTGCGGACAGATCACTGAGATGCTGGTCCCTGCCCCTAGACTTTCCTTGGATCAAGTCCCTTGAAGGTCCTCTGTGGTGTCTACGAGAGGCCTCCCTCCCCCTGCACAAAGCAGGACAGGGTAAAACTGGTGGGGGCAGGGGCTGGAGTGAGAATTCCATGCTGGCATCCCAGGGACTCAGAGACTTCTCCTGAAGTCCTGGCCTGGGCTCTACAGGACCAAGGGTGGTGGTCATTTAGTCATCACTATGCAGCCCCTCATAGGAGATGTGACTGTCTGTGGGTGAGGCAGCCTGTTTCCTGCAGGCACTTTATGAGTTTGAAATTCATTCCTGCTTTAATCATAAGCAAGCATTTTTGAGGGATTTCTGCATGCCAAGCTCTCTTCTAAGCTCTTTGCTTGCATTATCTCATTCAAATCCCACCACATTCTCAACAACCCCATGAGGTATTACCGGTGAGGAAACTGAGACAGAGAAAGAGCCCATAACCAGCCCCAGTTGCCGGCCAGTGAGTGCTAAGCCAGGGCTAGAGAACAATTGAAGGCAACATGGGGATGTGTTCCCCCTGGGGGAATCACCCAGACACTGGGCCCTGTGCCCAGGGCTCCAGATTGGCCTCTCATGGGACAGGGCTGAGAAGGAACCCTCCGTCTGCTGAGGTCCCCTGCCACCCTGGCCAGGCTGACCTATCTCTACCAGGTGGTGCTCTTGGAGGCTTGGGTAGGAAAACAACTGCATTGGGTGAAGTGCCCAGTACCTTATAAGTGTGGAGAAGATGCCCACTGTTATCATTAGCTCCCAATGGAACTGCTGAGGCTTCTGGCCCCCTGGAGGAAGGCTGTGCACTCCCCATCTGCAGGATGGGAAACCATGCTGAGAGAACTTGAAGAACTTGCTCACAGCCCCAGCCTCCTTCATGACAACCTCATGCCCTCACAGCTAGCTGTCATCCTCTGCCAGGAGTGTTGATCACTGGAGATGTGAGGTGAAGTCTGTGAATGGACAGACCCAGGTGCAAAGAGGGGAGGTCAGAAGTCAGAGTCACAGATGTGGCCTGAAGAACCAGGCCTCAGCTTGACCATTCACCAGCCGCATGGCCTTGAATGCAGCACAGACCCACCCTCATCAGAAAAATGGAGGCTGAGGCAGGAGGATTACTTGAGCCCAGGAGTTTAAGGCTAGCCTGGACAATGTATTGGGACCCTGACTCAAAAAAATAAATGAAATAAAATAAAATAGGGCTAGAGGTGCCGCACATTAATAGAGTGCTTACCTAGCATATGCAAAACCCTGAGTTCAACTCCCAGCACCACAAAAACCAAAAAGTCAAAACAGTATGTTGGGTGCTGCAGTGCATGCCTGTAATCCCAGTGATTTGGGAGGCTGAGGCAGGAGGATCACCAGTTTGAGGCCAGAGGTAACCTGCTCAACTCAGTGAGACCCTATCACAAATTAAAAAATAGAAAAAGGCTAGGGGTGTATGTTAGTAGTAGTACACTTGTGTGGGCTGAATGTTTGTGTTCCTCTCAAGTTCATATGCTGACACATAGCCCTCAGCATGGTAGTATTAAGAGGTGGGACTTCAGGGAGGTATTTAGGTCATGAGAGTGGAGCCCTCATGATTAGGACTAGTGCCCTTATAAAAGAGGCTCCAGAGAGCTTGTATGTCTCTTCTACCATATAAGAACACAGCTAGTCTGTGAGGAATGGACCCCATTTGACAGTGAATCTGCCAAACCTCCATTTTAGACTTTCCAGCCTCTAGAATAGAGAGAAATAAGTATTTGTTGTTTATAATGCTAGTTTATGATATTATTGTTATAGCAGACTGAG
This sequence comes from Pedetes capensis, assembly GCA_007922755.1. Taxonomy (NCBI): domain Eukaryota; kingdom Metazoa; phylum Chordata; class Mammalia; order Rodentia; family Pedetidae; genus Pedetes; species Pedetes capensis. Next base: position 171,370 of record VMDO01001871.1, on the reverse strand, counting down.
CTGGTTTCTGATCCCAAGCCTGGCAGACCAGGACTTCAGCCTCTCACAACCATGAGCTTTTGGTCCATTTCTGTACCACAAAGATGTTGGCCATGTCTTTGAATGTGACTACATCTTTCCTTCATATATCTTTTTGACGGAAGGAAAGGTTTTGAAATTTTTATTTTTAATATTTTGCCCATTGCTGGAGTGTTGCTGGAACCATGGGGCCCTCAAAGCAATAACGTCAAACTAACTTGACCAGAAACTCTGTCTGTTGCCTGCTTTTTACATATGGTGAAACTGGAGTTAAGATGAAAATGGTAGGCAAAGCTGGGAAAGGCAGAGGTGTTTTCCTTCTACCCCAGGCCTGTGGGGAGACCCTGAGCAAGGAGACTCATGGCCATTTGTCCCGAAGCAGATGCTGCGTCCCATTTGGACAGAAGAGGTTGAGAGGGAGAGAAATTTTAATTTCCCACAGGCTCTCACCATCCACATTGAAGATTTTAAATGGATCCTGATTTATTGGTGAAGGAAACTTAGAAGTGGTCTGGTCCCTGCTTTGGGTTCCCCACATTCTGCTTAATGGCTCCATGGGACTGTGAGCAAGTGTGTGGGTTCCATTGTGTCCTCTGTGTTAGTCAGAGGCTTTGACACTGTGACCAAAATACGTCAGGAAAACTACAGGGGGAAAGGATTCTTTTGATTTTTTGTTTTCTGTTTTTCATCATTAGAGGTTGAACCCAGGCCTCCCTCATGCCAGCCAGGTGCTCTACCACTGGGCTGCACCGCCTTTTCTAGTTTTTATTTTGACTCAGGGTCTCACTACATTGTGCGGGCTGCCTCTGGCCTCAGACTGGTGATCCTCCTGCTTCCGCTTCCTCACTGCCAGGGATTAATTTTGGCTCATAGTTTCTAAGGCTTCAGACCATGATTGCCTGGATCTTATGGCCTGTGGTGAGGCAGAAGTGTATCGTAGAGGTTGTTCACCTGACAGTGGACAGGAAGCAGAGAGGTGGGAAGGGACAGGGGACAAGATACGTCTCTCCCGGGCTCGCCCCCAGTGGCCTACATCCTCCAAGTAGGCTCTGCTTTCCATGAATGCCAACATATTATGAAGCTATCAAGGGATTAATCCACCAATTAGGTCAGAGTCCTCAAGGTTCAGTCACTCCCCAAAAGCCCATCAGCTGGCAACCAAGCCCCCAACACATGCACAATCAAGGGACATCACAGATGTCTAACCCATAACATCTCCCGAACTCATATTGAAGTAAGTTCTAGCTCCTGCCACCTCAGACTATGACCTTACTTGGAAATAGGATCATTGCAGATGTAATTAGTTAAGAAGAGGACATACTGGTGGAGGAAGGCCAGCAATCCAATATGCCTGGCACTTTTAGAGGCAGGCATGAAGGAGGGAGAAGGCCTGCAAAGATGGAGGCAGCCAAGGTACCCTGATAATGCCAGCAAACCACAGAGAGCTAGGAGCAAAGCCTGGAACAGATTCTTCTTCACAGTCCTCAGCAGGAACCAATCTTGCCCATGCCCTGATCTCTAACTTCCAGCCTCAAGAACTGACACAGAAATTCCTATTGTTTAAGCCACTTGATTTGTGGTGTTGGTTATGGTAGCTCTGGCAAACAAATATGGCAAGTCCCTCCCTTTTTGGTCTCAGTTTTCTTATCTGTAAAATGGGGATAACAATAATTTCTGCCTGTGGCAGAGAAAGTGGTGGTCACCAAACATTCCCTCTCTTCCCCCACATTTTCCTGCCCCTCTGCAATTGAGCAGGTACTGTCCCATTAGCACTGGCTAGTGGCCTATGAGCTAAACTCATGAAATGACTTGAATTACTTCTGGGGCAAAGCATAAAAGTGCTAGCATGAAACCCTCCAGCTGTCTTTCCTGTGTCTCCGTATCAAGGTGGCCTCCTGCCACAAGCTCGGAACTACCTGGTCCCTGGCTCATTGAATGAAGGAAAGTTGCCTTGAAGGGTCTCCTGGACCCATAGCTGTCTCCATGTGAGTGAGAAATAAACCTTTGCTATGGGAGGCCGTGGGATTTGGCAAATTGTTTGTTGTCATAGCACAAGCCACCCTGTGTTGACTAATACACACCTGTAGGATTTGTCTGAGGATGAAATGGGTCAATACATATAAAACAACTAAAGCAATGTTCTAACATAGAGCAAGGCCCCATAAATGTTTGCTGTTAAACTAGTTGTGTGATTTTAGACAGGATGTGTGACCTTGCTGAGCCTCTGTTTTCTCATCTTCAAAATAGGATCACTAGTCAGGCATGTTGGTACACACTTGTAATCCCAGTACCTGGGAGACTGAGTCAGGAGGATTAAGAATTTGAGGACAGTCTGGGCTACATAGTAAGACTCTGTTTCCCCGGCCCCCAAATCACCAACAACATCTACAGTAAATTTGTTATATGGCTTAAATAAGAAAGATACTGACTGCAAATGTCTGGGCCAGGGGAGGCGCAGTGTACCCATCTCCCTGCCTGCTCCCCGTTAACAGCTGCATGGTTCCTGGGCTTGCCCAGCTGTCCCTGAGCAGAATGTCGCTGGCCTCCACTGACCATCCCTCTGCAGTGAAGTCAGATTGCAAGCATCTGCCCTTTGGCCTGCCAATCAGTGCCTTGCTGCCAGGCCCTGGGAAGAGCAGGGCTCACACTCCTGCCTGGCCATCGTTGGGATTTAAGCCCATGCAAACAAAAGGCTGGCCCCTCCAGAGCCAGCCCACCCAGGCAGAGGACTCTGAGGACCTGGGTCTTCCCATGGATCAAGGCCAGTATTTTTCTTCCTGCTCAGTCCTAAGGAAGGGAAGACATGGGGGACCCCTGCAACAAGTACAAGGGGAGGAAACATTCCTCTAGGAACTAAGGGAAGAGGGAGAGGCACTAGAGAGAAGATCAGAGCATCAAGACGCCAGTAAACCCACAGGCTGAGAGTTAAGAGCCGTGATCAAGCGTTCATGCTCCAAAGCTCAGGCAGAACTGGAGCAGAACACGACACGCAAGGATGGCAGAACTGTGCAAAGCTGCATGGGCCAAGTCAGAGAGAGATGGCAGGATTTCTCCTGATGTAAGAAGGGGGCGGGTGGTGGGTGCCGTGGAACATGCCTATAATCCCAGTAACTTGGGAGGTAGAGGCAGGAAGATCATGAGTTTGGGGCCAGAGGCAGCCTACACAACTTGGCAGGATCCTGTCTCAACATAAAAATTAAAAAGGGGCTCAAGGTGCAACTTAGTGGTAGAGCACTTGCTTAGCACGTGTGAGGACTGGGTTCAACCTCCCAGGACTGAAAAAGGGCGGGGATGGGGGGTAGATACTAGAGTGGCTGAGAAAGACTGACTTTAGTGAGCACTTGTTTGGCAGCTGGATGTCTGTGTTCAGTTTTGCAACAAGCTGTTGTAGCTTTGAATTTGACTGGCCTTGGCGATGTTCACTGGGCACTTTTAAATGACCCAAGCTCCACATCCCACTCCAGACCAACAGAACAGTTTCTGAGGAGTGGGGGAGGGTGATGGTTCCCAAAGTTGGACCCAGGGCCAGGAGCATCAGCATTGCCAAGGCACTTGTTGAAATGCAGGCCCCACCCCGGTCCCTAGCCTGCCCTGCTGAATCAGAAACTTCTGAGGTGGGCTATCAATGTGTGTTTCAACAAGGCTATTGGGAAGACTGGGGCACAGGACAACGTGAGAGCCAGCAGAGATTTTAAAATGTATCCAAAGGCTGGGCGTGCACCTCTAACCCCAGCAACGCGAGAGGTGGATGCAGGAGGATCGCAAGCTCGAGGTCAGAGGCAGCCTCCGTAACTTAGCAAGACCCTATCTCAAAACAAAAAATAAAAAATGGCCTAGGGGTGCAGCCCAGTGGTAGGGCACTTGCAAAAAATGTTCAAGTCCCCGGTTCAACTTCCTAGTACTGCAAAAAAGAAAAATAAATAAAAGAAAAAAAAAGAAAGAAAAGAAAAGAAAAATGAATCCATAGTGGAAATGCACTGCAATAGCTTAGGAGTATTCACTGTTGTGTTTTAGAAGGATGAGTGTTGAGTCTGGTGCCTTTCTCACAGCCGCTGGCCTAGCCCTTCCCCACGAGGCCCAGAGCTCAGCCCTCGTCAGGCTGAGCTCTGCTCCCTGCAGGGAAAAGCGATGATGAGCTTCTCTTAATTTGGATGGCTTTTCCACACGTAAGTGAGAACAAGACAAAAACTCCACGCACAATGAACATTCCTGCCAGCTCTGCGCCCCTCCTAACTCTGGTTCAAGGGGGCCCAGCCCACCCCTGCCCAGGCCTCCTGGCCAGCCTACGACCTGCAAAGAAGCCCAGCTCGGGACTCTCGCCTGCTTCTTCTTTCTGTTCATGCTGCGTTCACGCCCTGCAAGCAGAAAATTCTTTTCTTGAGTTTTGGCACCTTCTTGCCAAGGCTGATTCTGGAGGAATTAATTTCTCATCTTGGAGTAATAGAATAGTTGTGGGAAGTGGGTGGAGTGGGAACTTCTAGGAATCACAGCTTTCTTTTCATTGACTTCCTTCTATCCTTTGCCATCTAATATTCCCCTCTCCCCTGCCTGGGGCTCCAGCTGGAAATAGCTCTTCTGTCTTGTCTTGGGTCACCAGAACTTAATACCGGCCTGGGTGTGCCAAGCAGATGGGCTGCAGCATCTCTCGAGGTCAAACCAATGGGGATGGAGGCAGCTGATATGCTACAACCTTCTGTGTCCTTGGTGTGTGTGTGTGTGTGCGTGTGTACGTGTGTGTGTGTGTGTGTGTGTGTGTACAATACAGCATGTCCCTTGACCCTGTTCTTCTCCCATAACTAGAGAAATCTGTGGCCTATACTGGCCGGCTTCTGCCTAGCGAGGGCCACAGGGGAGGACAAAAACCAACAGCAGAAGGATGCGTCCGCAGGCTGCTGCAGCATCGCTGGGTGTTTCTCTCTGGCCATGCACCTCTGCTTCTGACCACAACGCTCTTGCCTCTTGCCTCCCCCCGCCCCCTCACCCCCCAGACCCTGGTCCTCACTTGGCTATGAACTACCCTCCTCTTTCCTATCCGGCTCTTTGCCTCTCAGTGTTCCTGCTGGCACCACGATGGAAGCTTTCTCCTTGGCTTTTTCCAAGTCGGCTGGGCTAAGGGAGATGTCTTGGATTTATTAAAATCAGTCCCATAATGGGGCCAGATGTTCCCCAGCAAATGAGGTGGTCAGGACTGAAGTGAGGAAACAAAGTGGGAAAACAGGGGGGCCCCAGGCATGAGCGACGGTCTCTTCTTAGACTTCATTGGAAAATACCCTTTCTGTCCTCAATTTGCTCTGGGTGCAGGCTCGGCTCTGTCTCTCCTCCCAAATCAAACATGTGGTTATGGGTTTTTGCAAACTTCCGCGTCTCATTCTGAGGCCAACAGACCTGTGTTTGCCAGGCTGGTGCTTCCAAGCCTTCTCCGTGGGAAGGTGGGAGGAAGACTGGACACCGGGGTCCTGGCAGCTGAAGGAGTGCAGATGCCAGCCTTGCTGATGAGAGCTGGCAGGATCAGCACTCTGCAAGACTAGGTGGGCAGAGGAGATGGGTGAAGACCTGAGCTTTCCTCCTTCCTTAATTGTACAAGTTACAGTAATGATCATAACAAGAATTAGCCAGAGTAATAATAGTAACAGTAAAGACAAATAACTGTGTGAGGCATTGTGCTGGGAACTTTGTGTGTGTCATCATGTTCAGAGCTGCCACCCCCTGAGGCAGGCTCCTTGGCTTTATTGTTACCATCCACATTTTGTACTTGAAGATTGAGACATGGTGCGGGCTCAGCTGGTCAAGGATGGAGTTGAGCTTTGAACCTGGGCAGCCTGGCCTTTGGAACTATACACTAGTAGGTGGTGGATTCAGGGATATATGGTTTGTTAAAGTTTTTTTTTTTTTTTTTTTTTTTTTTTGGTAGTGCTAGGGTTCAAACCCAAGGCCTCCTATATACTAAGCAAGAGCTATATCACTGAGCTACAATCCCAGCCCTTGCTAAAAAAAAAGTTTAAAACTCAGATAAAGAAATTGAAAACCACAAAAGGTTTCTAGATTTACTATCAACAGTTTGGTTTATATCTTTCCAAATGTGTCTATGCAGAGGTATTCACATTATAGGTAATATATTATTATTATTACCATTCTTCTTATTAGTATTTTCAGTACTGGAGATCAAACCTAGATCCTCGTGCATGCTAGGCAAGCACTCTATCACCGAGCTACATCCTCAGCCCCTAGGCAATACTTTATTTTATAAAAATGGAGTCATATGGTATTCATTTTCTTATAGCTTACTGTGCTAAACCTGATTTAGCTCAGTTGGTGGAGCACCAGTCTGCAGTCTCTGAGGTTCTGAGTTCGATAACCAACACTGCCAAAAATGAGAGAAGGACGTGGCAACCTACTCCCAAGGCAATATCAAAATAATCAGCCATTGAAAACCCTATAAGGGTTGCTATGAGTCAGACCCAACTTGACGGCATCTAAAAACTACAACAACAACAACATAGTTTATTCTTCTGGTTTGGATCTAAAATGTCTCCCAAAGGTCATGTTTGGTCCTCAACTGTTGGCACTCTCCTGGGAGGTTGTGGAACTTTGGGAAGTGGGTCTAGCTTGGTGGCAGTGAGTAACTGGTGGAGGGCCTTTGGAAGTCTTTATCTCAGACTTTTGGCTCCTCTCTCTGCTTCCTGCTCACAAAAATGTAAGGTCATCTGCCTTGGTCCCTGCCTCCTGCTGCTACCACGCCTGCCGTGCTACCATTATGGACTAACACTGTGAGCTTCCAATAACCTTTTTCTTCCATAGGTTTGTATGGGTTGGTTTTTCTGCTACAGCAACAACAGCTGACTAATATGCCTACTTTTGTCATCTTATATATCCTTTTGCCACCATTTAAAAAGTCTTCTACCCAGGTGTGGTGGTGCACACCTGTAATCCAGCATTCAGGAAGCTGAGGTAGGATATTCTCTGCAAGTTTGAGGCCAGCTTGGTCTACATAGTGAGTTCCAGGCCAGCTGATGCTACTCAGTGAGACCTTGTCTCAAAAAACAAAACAAAACAAAACAGACTTCTGCATGTTAATTTTAATGACTGCAGGGAATTCATCATATGTGTAACCACAATTTACTTAACATCCTTTGTATTATTTAATGCTTAGTGGTTTTCCACTTTTTCCTTATTATAATCAGCACTTGACAATTTATTTTTCTTTTCTTTCCTTTTTTTTTTCTTTTTGAGGCAGGGTCTCACCATGGAGCCCAGGGTGGTCTTAAACTCAGGATCCTCCTGCCTCTGCCTCCCTAGTGCTGGAATCACAGGCAAGGACCACCACACACGGCTCACATTTAATGCTTAGAAACATCACATTTTAGCATTGAGCCACATTTACCCCTTCCTATAACTGGATTTGCTGAAGGAAAGGGTATGAAAACTGCTAAGGATACTTATTACCAAACTGCCCTCCAAAAGCCTCCCATTAGATGAGTGCATGCTTCCCCACACTGTCACCAGCACTGGGTTTACTGTTTTTTTAAAAAAATTATTGCAATTTATGAGGTCATTGTTTTTGGATTTGCCTGTCTCTGATCTCTGCTGAGTTTTAGCTCCATTCCCACATCTATTTCAGTCTGTACCCTGAGAGCAGGAGGCATTTTGTCCAAAGCTCTCTGTTTGATGTTTCCCTATTTTTGGCTCAGCCTCACTGGCATCAATAGCCAAGTTTTAAAGAGTCTCCTGGGGCTGCTGACTCTTTCTTGGTCAGCTCAGCTATTCACAGGGACCAAAAACATCCATGGGGATTGACTAAGAGGCCACATATCAGAAGGACAAATAAGTGCCTTTGTGACATCACCAAGGAGAGTGACGAGGGTGCTGAGGTGCTGAGGTGCTGAGCACATGCATGTCTCCACTATGGTGCAGCACAGCCATTCTGAGGCAAGTTCAGGGTGCAGAAAGACCTGGGTTTGCAGCAGGAGCCACCGTTGCTCCACCTCCGCAAGCCTTAGTCTCTTAGACCGGTGCTGAGTCTGGGAGGATCACCAGATGAGGTCATGCCTGCAAGGCACCGGGCACATTAGTACTGGTCAGATGGGAGGACCGGGAGGGTTTCAAAAGATGTATTTTTGAGAAGCAATAGCAGAAATATATGCTTGGTTAAAATGTTCATGAATACACAACTCATTTTGTTATTTCAGGGGAAAAAACGATGCTCGTTCCCTGTCTTACTCCTCCCTTCCTCCTCCTTGGGTGGCTGCTGCTTTCTTCCTCCTCCTCCTCTTCTTCCTCCTCCTCCTCCTCCTCCTTCTTCTTCTTCTTCTTCCTCTTTCTCTTCTTCTTCTTCCTTTCCCTTTTCTTCCTCTTCTTCTTCTTCCTCCTCCTCCTCCTCCTTCTTCTTTTTCTTCTTCTTCTTCTTCCTCTTCCTCTTCTTCTTCTTCCTTTCCCTTTTCTTCCTCTTCTTCTTCTCCTACTTCTCCTCCTCCTCTTCTTCCTTCTCGTCCTCCTCCTCCTCCTCCTCTTCTTCTTCTGCTTCTGCTTCTTCTTCTGCTTCCTTCCTTCCTTCCTTCCTCTTCCTCTTCTTCTTCCTCTTTGATTTTTTGAGACAGAGTCTCACTATGTAACCCAGACTTGCCTCAGACTCACTGTGTGGCACAGCTGTGGCCTCAAACTCATCATCCTCCTGCCTCATCCTCCCCAGTGTTGGGATTATAGGCATGAGCCCCCACACCTGGCTCTTACCCTCTTTATTCCTTTCTCTGGCCAGGTTCATATGTAGAGTAATAGCTAACATTTGTGAACACTCGCTATATATTATTAGGTCATTTTCACTTTAACTTTACCTGATCTTTACAATGCCCTTTTGAGGCAGATATCATCCTCATCCCCATTGTACAGAAAAGGAAACTACAGTAAAGACAAGCTGAGTATTTTGCCCAAGATCACGGTCAGGAAATGGGTGGAGCCAGGATTTGGGACTGGGCAGGTGACTACAGATTCCACACTGGAATCTTCCATGCTATACAAGTGCTGACATTTGCCAGGTGGCATCTCACTGCCTATAAAAGAAAGAACGCCCACCCTCACTTCAATTCTACTTCCGTTTGCCCTCTAAGAGGCCACATGTGGCACTGCACTATCTGGGTCAGCAGCTCCCGCTGCCTCTCTGTCCAAAATAACATGTACTCAGATGTCATTTCTGGACCTCTTGGGGTGCCTGATTAAGGTCCCTCAGGGAGCTGTTGCTGCAGATGTGGTCTAAGTGGCTTCGTAGTGCAAAAGCAGGATAGAGCTGATGAGTTGCTCTGGAATCAGCAAGGCCCAACCCACTTTACTCTGAACAGCCCATAAGCCATATGTGGGGCAGGACCGACATAAACACAGGGTCTGACTATGAGTTTTATCCTCTGCTTGTTATTTATTTGAACAAATGATGATGAATGAAGCCACGTTGACATTGTTGATGAATTTTTTCCCTTTCGTTTTCTTTCTTTTTTTCTTTTTTGACAGGGTCTTGCTATGTAGTCCAGGCTGGCCTTGAAGTCTTGATCCTCCTGCCTCAGCCTCCGAGTGCTGGGATTACAGGTATCCACCACCATGCCTGGCTGATGGATTCTCTCTACTAGGAAGTCTAAAACTATGCCATTCCAAGTCTGCCCTGGGCATTCTGATGTTGGAGGTCTTTTACCACACAGAGGTGGGGAGCCTTTGGAGCCAGGGACTGGGGTCTTCCTCAGTGTGTCCCTGAGCCCAGCATGGGGTCTTGCATACAGAAGGCACCAGTCATTTGTGAGGCTGAATTATTTCTGCTATGTTCTGTCTTGGTGCCAGGGGAGTGGGGGCTTCCTTTATGGGTGATGAAAATGTTCTGGAACCAGATAGTAGCGAAGATTACACATTATGAATGGACTACTCACTAAGAAAATTTCAGGTCCTATGTATTTTACCATAATAAAAAAAATACGAAAGTGCTTATTCTAACTACTTCCACTGTTCATTCATTCATTCAATCACTGCTCTGGCTGTTCAGGCACAGCGGGAGACAATGTGAACGCTGGTGCACTGGCCTCTCAAGACAGATACATTTCTTTCTAAGGCTCCTTGGATTCCTGCCTCTGCAGGTAAAGTTGTTTGTTAGTTTGTTTGTTTACTTATTTATTTGTTTATTTTTGGTTCTGGGGGGTTGAATCCAGGGCCTTGCTCTTGCTTTGCAAATGCTCTACTACTGAGCTGCACCCCTAGCTCATTTTATATTTTGAAACAGGGTCTCACTAAGTTGTGCAGGTTGCCTCTGACCTCCAACTTTCGATTCTCTTGCTTCCGCCTGCCAAGTCACTAGGATCACAGGCGTGCGCCCTGGTGCCCGGCTCCACAGGCAAGTCCTGATAGGTGTCTTCTTAGCTGTTCCTCTGCTCCCCAGCCAAGCGGGACATGCTTCAGGAAGTGGCCGGTTCCAGGCCAAGTGTGAATGAGCCTCCCTTTGGACCAAGCAGATCCCTAAGGGCCAGGACAGGCACTGCTGATAGGACAATGTTTTGAATGAGCTGATTTAACCCAGCATCTTCCTGATTTAACCTGGCATCTTCTTGATTTTCTCCACTCTTAGAGACAGAAGGCAGAGGGCATTGTTTCCCTAGAAGGGAAACTGCTTAAACAAATCAACATCAAGTCAAGAGAAAGGGTATTAAAAAAAATAAAACCCAAAACAATAGAAGTGGAATTAATAAGCACTCCAAAAGGGAAGAGAAAACCATCCCCTCCGCCTGCGTTGAAGCTCCGAGTGCTGTAACCTGGATGCTGCAGCCTTGGTTTAGGTTTCTGGTATTTGTCCTGTAGGGGGCAGCCTGCTTGTCAGTGGTAGGCACTGAGGGTCTTTTTCTAGTATTTTCTCCTGCATTTTATAACAAGCTTTATCTGCATCTCTATCCAAGACTTAAATATGTTTGTTCATTTAATGATTAACTAGGTCCAAAAGAAGGTGAGCATGGGGTGGGGAATCCTGACCACCATCAAGTGACAGTGACCCCTGGTTCACCATAAGCCAGGCATGTGGCACACGTTGCCCTGCCCTCCCCATAAGCAACAAACTCAAAGCTGTTTGCTAATGATATTTGAGAGCTGAGACACTTGAGAGGTGATTTATGGAATAATGGGTTACTGAGGGACTGGCTCACTCTGTCTTGCCACATGATGTCCTCCACCATGTTATAATGTAGCATGAGGCCTACCAGAGGCCAAGCAGATGCCAGTGCCACGCTCCTGGACCTCCTGGCCTCCAGAACCAGGAGCCAAATAAACTTGTATTCTTTATAAGTTACCCAATCTCAAGTATTCAGTTACAGCAACAGAAAGTGGACTAAGACACTCACTGCTAATTCTGACACCCACTCAGATGGCCAGAGAAACCCAGATGGGTGCAGTGAGCGATGGCAATGGGATGGTTGAGTTCCTTGGCGTTCAAAGAGGCAGAGTCAGGCAGAGTAGGTGGGCTCCATTGAAACCACCTAATTCCTCAGATGAGCGTTAATAACGGAGCCCAAGTGGTTGTTGTCTAGAAAGCAGCCCACATCTCAGCACTCCACCAGGACTCTCAGCCAGTGGCTGAAAACTCAAATGCCAAGCCAGGTGTGATGGCTCATGCCTGTAATCCCCACCCTTGGGATGTTGAGGCAGGAGGATCCATGCAAGTTTGAGGCCAGCCTGGTCTACACAGCAAGTTCCAGGCCAGCCTGGGTTACATAATGAGAATCTGTAAAAACAAAAACAAAAGTAAAACTCCTCAAATGTCTGTAATGTTGGGGAGCTGTCACCTGGATGACATGGCAGCTGTGGACCTCTTGGTCTGTAGCGTTCTCACTTTGGACAGACATGGACTCACAGAGATTTCTTGTTAGAAGTAAAACATCAGTGCAGGTGCTGTGATAGATGGCAATGAGCAGGCTGCCTTGGTACTGGAGAAACCATAGGGACTGGTGGGCACCTTGCTCTTCTCTCCTTAAAGGAGCTGCTGCCTTTTCCCAGCTGCAGCCTATTGATCCACCCAGATCACCCCAGGATGCAGATGCTATCTGACCCTCTCCCTATCCCTCATATCTTAACTTTCACTGTGTCCTGGAAGATTCCAACAACCTATGTTTTTGCTGCTAGGCCTGATGGCATTTTCCAGAATTCTGGAATGCTGTTCTGCTAAGATGGTGCTGGGGAATTTACACTACCCCCAAACAGCCTTCAGCCAAGACTGCCACCTGGGCTGGTGTGGGCATGCCCTTGAGGGGGGCAATTCTGAGGTGTGGGGCTTCGTATCATTTCTGGAGGTTTCTGCTCCAATTTTCCAAGGTGGTACTTGGCTTAGCACCCTTTGTAAGCTGCCTTTGTAAGCTGTAAGCTTTGTAAGCTGTAAGTTGTTGGGCTGTCTGCAGTTTCCAAATAAATTATTGGCTTTCAAACCCTTGTCCCAGAGTTGCTTCTGCTATAACTAAACCAGGATGCTGATGTTCATGAGGAAGCAAAAAAATCTGTTTTTTTTTTTTTAATAAAACCCCTTCATTTTTAAGTGTTGGCTTCTAATGCCAATTATTAAAAACAAAAACAAACACTGTGTGGTCTACACATCCAGATGGTAGATTTGGCCTCTGGCCAGCGGCGTGCAGGGCTATGTGTGTATCTAAGCTTGACCTGACCCTGAAAGTCCCTTAAATTCTTGGGCACCATGAATTTTGGTGAAGTTACAGTGCACATTGGCTTATTAAGGGCCATAGCTGTGTCGAGTCGGTGTCTGACTCATAGCGACCCTATGTACAACAGGCGAAATGCTATTGTTGTGCTTCTCTGCTATTCATAGGGTTTTCAAAGACAGATTGATTTTTGGGAGTGGGTTGCGGGGTCTTTCTCCCAAGCCTATAGCATTTGGTGTTCCCAGGTGGTCTCCCATCCAAGTACCAACCAGGCCCAACCCTGCTTAGCTTCCAAGATCTGATGGTATCAGATGCCACAGTGGTATGGCTACAGGTATGTATGCACTCCCTTATTGTCACTCTCTTTTCTTCCTTCCTTCCTTCCCTCCCTTCCTTCCTTCCTTCCTTCCATCTTTCCTTCCTTCCTACCTTCCCTCCCTCCCTCCCTCCCTCCCTCTCTTCCTTCCTCCCCTTTTCCTTTCCCTCATTCTGATTTTCTTGAGCAGCCTTCTCCTACTGAGCCTTTACTACCTGCTTATTCTTTAGTAAACCTCGTAACAGCATTCAGCAAAGGGTTTATTAGTGACTGGAGCATTAGACCTCCAGGGAACTGGTTTACTGTCCACCTATTTCAGAAATGGCTCCTTTAATGACTATCTCACACTCCAGTTTTGTTGATTAATTGTACCCTGTGGTGTTTATGCCTTCACACTCTATAGGGGTCCCCACAGGTGTTGGTTTCACTGTTGGTTCCAAAGCCAAGTACCAGGGTTTCAGGCACCTGGGGGTTTTTTGGCAGCAGCACAGATATTGGGGCTGTGAATTCCGACCCACAGTGATCCCAGGCTATGATCGCACAACCTCCTGGCCTGCAGCTCAATGACAATGCAGAGAACTGGCATGAAGATGGGTGGGGCCCTTGCCCCTGACCCTGAGCTTTCTCTCTCCAGCCACTTGACCCACCACCTTCTTGTCTGCGTATTGTGGCTCTTGGTCCTAAATGCTCCTATCTATAGGCTTCTGGTAGCTACAAACTGTGTATAGAAAGCCAGAGCCATGAACATATTTTTGTTTGGGGAAAAAGATCATGATAAAAGGTTTCTACTCATAAAAATGGTTCTTTCTGTAAAGGAATCCTGACTGTGGGTCAAAGGAAAGCAGGCCTTCTCAGGGCCTTTGATAGGGTAATGTGCACCACGACTTCCCACGAGCAGCTGTGGCCAAAGATCCTCTAAATATCCATGGGGACCTTCCACTGTTGGCTCCAAGCTTGGCCAGGGCTGGCCTGCCACAGGTCCCAGAGCCCTGCTGATCAACCTGCTTCCTCAGTGGGTTCCGGGTGATTGTCACTGTCTCAGGCTCCCACCCTGCACTGGCTCCTCCCAGGTTTGAATAAGCTGAGGTGTAGGGAGGAAGAGTCAGCATCCCTGAGAGGTGGGGAAGGGAGGATAGCGGAGGTGGAGAGGGGTCTTCTGGCCAGGCTGGTGGCTGAGAAGCGGTTGATGGGTGTCCAGGCCACTCTGCTCTGTGATTAGGCCAATTTGTTTCTCCAGGGGGTCATTTGTGGCAGGAAACCCAGTCTGGAGGTTAAGCTAATTCTGTCCAGTCCCCAGAGCAGAGGAGGCAGCAGTAGCCTCTGGCCAGGGTGGGAGGCTGCCCTCCAGGTGGGATGTTACTGCCAGGACCCAAATGTTTAGAGAGTCGGGAGGGAAATGGTTTGACTTTCCAAGGCCTGCTTTGGAGAAGAGGCAGAGATACACCCCTGAGTTTTGGGGAGGGGTCCCGTCTTCCTCATTCTAGGCCTCCCCCTCAGCACTCTTTCTCCAGGAGCCACTGACCTCTGACCCCATTCTCCTCTGCTTCTCTGCAGCTGCTGCTGTTCCTGAGGCCCCCACTCCACCAGCTCTGTCTTCCTGGGTCCCCAGATGAACTCTCTCCTCCCTGGGGAAACGCTCACTCCCTCCAGGTGGCTCTCAGGAGACAAGAGGGCTTGCTGTAGTCCCCAAGCACCCACGGGGGTTAAAGGCTTGTTCCCAGAGTGGAGCCGTCGGGAGGGGGTGGAACCTTGGGGAGGAGGGGCAGAGTGGGATGTCTTTAGGTCACTGGGAGTGTGACCTTGAAGTGGACAGAGGTACCCCAGCCCCTTCTTCCTCTTTTTTCCCCCGTGTCTTGGCCATGATGTCCATCCCCCAACCAGCAGGCTCAAAACAATGGTTTGGCCCGAATATGGACCAAAGCCTCCAAAACTATGAGCCAAAACAAACCTTTCCTAAATTGATTATCTTAGGTATTTGTTACAGTAACAGAACGATGACATATGGCTGACATCTGCTGCGCACTGAAGTTGTTATGACTGGTGGAGCAATGGCCTTGCAATTTGAAAGGACTCCATTAAGTTCTTAGCTGAGAGAGTCCTTAGCAATCTTCTCACGTGGCTTCTGAGGTTCCATTGGAGGCAGAATGAAATCTTAAGCAGTATCTCAATGTGTGCAGCAAAGAGCAGCCCCACAGTTCCTCTGATTGACGGGGTATTGTCTACTCTGTCAGCTGACTTTTGAATTCCCAAAGGGGTGAGTTTTTGTGAGGATAACCTTTGTAAACCACTGCACCCTTCATTCCAATAGGAAAGTGGTGCCAGGTGAGAGAAGTGACTTGTCCAAGGTCACATGACCAGACAGTGGCAAAGCCGGGACTTGTCCCCAGGCCTCTGACAGCTAGTTTAATGCTCTTGTGCCTGCCTCATAACACCTGGATGTCTCAAAACTCATCCTTGCATGCGTGCTCCAAGTACAGGTGCTCAGCCATCCTGGGACCACAGAGAATGTTCCTCATGCCGCTGTGCTTATCCATACGTCCCTTGTGCCTGTTGCCTTCGGGAATGAGTAGGGAAAACTTCAAGCTGCCAGTCCCCTCTTCCCACTGCTGCTAATGTTTTTCCTGTTAGTGTTATGACTCAAATTGCTGCTGAGAGCAAATGCAAAAGAACCACCACAGAATTTGTGTGTTGCATGTTTTCACTTTTAATTAAATAAGTCAAGTAAGCCATCAGGCGATGGATTCACATTCTATTCTGCAAAGCAGACCCTGAGCGCCGTGGGCCACCAGCTCTCTGTAGGGCAGCCCCAGCGTTTCCAGGAGACAGAAGATTGTCTGTGGCACAGCAAGGACACTGGGACAAAGGCAGCAAGGGGGCTGGGAGCAACATGGGGTGGCACCAGAGTCAGAGCAGGATGCAGTATACACACACACACTTGGACACATTTCAGGGCCATGTATGTCACAAGGAGGTGTCCTGTACCATGTGGCCATGAAACATGACCCAGGGCCCAGGTCTTGGCAAAAAGTGTAGGATCCAGGAGGTAGCTGCAGAGGCAGACAACCTGAGCCTAGAATCTACAGATGAGATGGAGACTTCATGGGGTGCCCAGTTCAAGCCCCAAGTTAGAGGAAGTAGGTGACATTGATGATTCTATTCCCCCCAAAAGCAGCTGGTGTACAACACGAGCTAGGTGCACAGGGATGATGCCCTGTCTGTTTCCTTGGAAACATAACAAATTCAACCTCCATATAGTCATGGGTGTGAAGGACACAAGGTCAAAGGGCCTTGAAGCTCTTAAGGCATCGGAAGTTACTAATTCTGCTCCATGTTTTTGAGGTACAGAGTGTCTTCCACTCCTCAAACTGTGGGCAGTTGAGAGAGGATGGGACTGCATTCAGGAGACCCTGGGCCTCCACCCACTCATCTAGCAGGACCACGTCTCAGGATTTTCACAACCCTACAAGCTCAGGGTCCTGATTTCAGCTGTGTTCCTTCTGCCAGTTTCTATAGATCAGCAGGACCCACTTGGCTTCTGCAGGGCTCAGGTGCCTCCTCCCAGCCCCTTTCTCTCCCTGCCTCATGACCCTCTGAGACCTGCCTTCATTTTGGCCTTTGGGGTGGGTGTGGGCGCACTCCTTTGGGCATGCAGCCACCACTCTTCTGCTCATGTCCTTCAAAGTCTAGGACCTATCAAGGGGCAGGGCCTATGGTCAGATAAAACAGGCTCTAGGGTAGGACAGAGCCAAGACCTGTAGAGTTGGGATCAAACTTTCTGATGCGCCTGCCTCCCCGCTACCACCCAGGACAGGGCCCTCCTCTGGGACAGGAACCCCATGACCTCCTTTCACTGATGGACAGACAGTAGAGATTGCAGGAAAGGGTGCCACTGTGATGGGTGCCCTCTGCTTTTGTGGGTTCAGTCAGCAGCTGCCCCATTACACCAGCTGCACCACCTTCTCCGCCCTAGCCCCATGCTGAAAACTCCAAATACTTGACTCCAACCACATCACTAAAGTGGAAGGCCAGTGGTTACCCCCACAGTGACCCTGTCAACATCTGAGGGTTCCCACAGTGTCGTAGGACCCCAGGGGGATACATCTCAAGTCCACAGCCACTGAAATGTCCTGTCCCAGACACCCCGGCAAAGGCAAAACAACAGAATGGGCCCATGTGTCACATCCCCAGATCCACAAGAGGGAAGCCAAGGAATCTCCTTGGCCAGCAACCTGGGGCTGTGAGCGCTGGCGCTGGGGCCGGTGCTTTGTTCCCTTCTTGCCTTCAGAACCATAGCGGGGGTCCTGGTATGTATCGTGTGTGAATGGTTTCTATTATTAGTATTTGTCTTTCTTGATTTGGACTCATACAGCTACGAGTCCCTGCAAATAACACTTCCTGTCTCTTCTTTTCACAAAATAAATAAATTAACTCAGCTTGCAGTGTACACATTGTCAATGTCCTGAGAAGTCCCAAAGGTCCGTTCTTGGTACTGTCCTCAGAGACCTGAGAGGTGGAGGCCCTGGACCCATGGGCAGGGAGGAAGGAAAAAATTTGCTGTCCAGCCAGGAGAGCTCCTAGGAAGTGCCCCTTAGAATGGCATAGAGGCAGCTGCTCCCAGCCCTGCCTCCCACCCTTTGTGAGGAACAGAGGAACAGAGGGACCAGGATGGGAGGTAGGGAAGCACCCTGGCCCCACTCAGCCCCATGGTCAAGTTTCCATAGTTGATATCCCTTTGGACTCCAAATAGGAGCCAGGTCCCTGAACAACTTGTTTTTGGACCTTCAAACCTCAAGGTCTGCTTGGATGATGGAGTCCATGGTGCTCAGGGACCCAGTGGCCAAGCAGGCAGATTAGAAGTTTAACAAGATGGGTGCAAAATGGCCAACGTGCTCACCTGTGCAAACAGCAGCCTCCTGCTGAGACACTCACCGTTCCCAACAGCAGGCCCCCCACCCAGACTCCTGTGCTGCATTTCCCTGGTGTTCACATGACTCACCAATTCAGCCCTGTGGGGTTGGCGGAACCGCCACAGAAGTTGTCCAGGGAATTGGAATCAGAGTGGGGCAGCCCTCACCGACTGCTGCAGCTCCCCAAGAGCTCTGAGGCTGGGCTAGGTTCTGCTCCTGGGTGTTTGAGGGGAATGGGGAAGGGCTTCCATTGTGGGGACACTCTCAGCTTAGTCACGAGGCCACTGGCCCCCCAGGACACGTGTTAGGGGCTTGTGGGATTTTCCAACCTAGCCTCTTGTGCAGGAGGGGTGTGAGCTACGTCACGCTTTGCTGGACACTCAGAAAGAATGCCGGTGATTTCTGAGAGTCACTCCCCGTAGGGTTCACACACAACAGCTGGTGGGCCACTGAGGGCTCTGTGTGTCCACCAAGGCTTCGATCCTCCTGGAGGGAGCCCTCCTTCCTGCCCTGCTCCTCTGCCAGGAGCCAAGCACTCCCTTTGTCTCCCTAGGCTCCACCAGGCCCTCAAGCCCAGATGCTTCTGAGGTCTTGCAGAAACAAAGCCTAAAACAGTCACCAAACAAGAAAACCACCAAGCCATAAATAACTTAGAAAGCCCCAAATAGAACACCCAGCCTTTCCTGAGTTGAGCAATACTTTTCCCAGAGCCCTAAAGGAATTCCTGTAGACACTAGTTATAACCGTGGCGACCGGCTGGCTAACCTTGTCTACTAGGAGGGGAAAGGGAGGCTGATCAGAGAGGGGTGTACCCTGATGTCACTTCCTCCAGAGCATTCTGAACTTCATGTCCTGGCTCCAGATGGGTCCAGACTGGAAATGGCAGGGCCCGCAAGCTGTCTTTTGCCTCCATAGACCAAAGCTGCTTCTGCCAGTCAAGCCTAAGGCAGCCTTTAAAAACAGACCTGTTCTTTAAAAACAGAAGCCCACCGAGCTGGACAGGCCATTTGGGCTACAGTCACATAAAGGTGGGCCACACTATCTCAAAACATGCTGCCTGCCAGCTGTGAGATGTCAATGGGTCTGAGGTAGCAGCCACGAGAATCCCAGGTGGGGTGAGGGGTTGCAGCTCAGCAGTTTGGTCCACTGTGCAGTCCCGGCCTGGCCAGGGAACCTTGCCCTTGACCAAGTTCCCTTCTCCACCCCTCCCACTAATCCTAAAAATGTAATCAAAGGCTCCTCTTCAGATGTGTGATACAGAAAAACCCTGTGGGCATAAAGTAAGGGGGAAGCTTTCCTGTACATATGTGTATTTATGAATTTATGTTCTTACGGTGCTTTTCTGTCTCTGTGTGTGATGTGCATTGTTTTATGTGCGTGTGGTCCTGGGGATTGAACCCAGGGCCTCGCATATGCTGGCCAAGTCCTCTGCCACGGAGATACAGCCCCAGCCCTGTATAGCTTTATGTACACCTGGGTCTGGTTCTGCACAGGGCTGATTTTCATCAGTAACCAGCAATGACTATCCTGTTTATTAAAATCTTGAATTATTTTGCACTGGTTGATAAACAGCCGTTGTCACCTGATGAATTTCAAAAGCCTCCCTCCTCACCCTGGGCTGGCCTATTTCCTCCCCCAAGAACCCACCGGATCCCAGGCTTCTCTACATCTCAGGGAGGGAAAGGGGCAAGGCTGAGTACCGCAGGAGGTCTGAGTGACAGGTCTGGTTGTTAAATATTTGGACTCTGGCCGGCAGAGCCTCCAGGCATTAGTGTGTGTTACATATTTGTTTCTGTATTTGAAAGAGATCTGGCTGGGCCTGCCTGGGCCTGTTCGAAAGACTGTAGGCCCTTAGGTCTGGGATGAGAGCCCTTGTCCTGTTCTCAGAGAGGAAGCCCAGGGCCCACGGCTGCGCCGGGGAAGCTTGCAGGCTGGGGGCTACTGCTACAGCGAGGGGCTGCGGCTCATGGCACAGCGCCCCATAGCTCTCTGCCAGGGCTGCGTCTCACCACCGGCCTGGGTGTGAGGAAGGCAGGGCGGGTCTTTCACGAGGAGGGGTACACGGGGCGCCCGGCCCGCTACGTGACCCAGAAGGTGCCCCGCTCCTCCAACAGGCTGACGGAGCGGTTGGCGAGGGCGGCGGCATCCCGCACCAGCTTGTAGCCAAAGAGGCGCATGGCGGGGCCGCAGGTGGCCTGCACCAGCTGGGCCAGCTTGAAGGGTATGCTGAAGCGCCACTTCTCGAACTGCTCTGAGGAGTTCTTCTGCGTGGAGTAGATGCCGGTGCCGTCGCGGGCCGCCTGGGTGTTCTTCTGGATCCAGTCCTCCACCTGCGCGGTGAGCGGGATGCCCGCGAAGCGGTACATCTCGCGCGCCTTCTGCAGCGGCCTGCGCGCCACGTCCTCGTAGCGCACCAGCATGTAGCGGCCGCGCAGCCAGGCGGGCTGCCGCAGGCCCAGCTCGGCCGACCGGCGGATGCTCTCGCAGTTGCCCCGCAGCCGCTGCACCTCCTCCTCCTCCAGCGGGTCCTGCTCCTCGGCCAGCCACTTCTTCCAGGTCTCGTACTTGCCCGCGAAGGCCACCATGCGGGAAGCCAGCACGGCGCGGGGGTCCCGCACCAGCTGGATGACGCGCAGGTCCAGCCGCGGGTCCTCGGCCAGCGGCTGCAGGAACTCCAGCTGCCGGATGCGCACGGCCTTGAGGGCCATGTGCTCCTTGCGGCGGCAGGCCTCGGCGGCCAGGGTCACGTTGAGGGGCCCGCAGCGGCGGTTCTTGCAGCGGTACTTCTCGAAGACCTTCTTGACGAAGGGCGTGCACACCGGGTCCTCGCACAGCGAGCGGCTGGAGCCGCGGCGGAACATGAACTGCGTCAGGTGGTCCTCGGGCAGCGGGCTGATGAAGTGCTCCAGCACGTACAGGTCGCACAGGAAGAGCTGCTTGAGCACGTCTCGGTAGACCAGCGCCGAGCCCGCGGCGTTGGCGCCCCCCGGCTCGAAGGACACCGTGCGCTCGATGTGCCACAGCGGCTCGAAGAGGTAGAAGATGTTGCCCTGCTGGTTGAAGAACTCGCCCACGAACGAGGAGCCCGTGCGCGTGGTGGCCATGAGCAGCACGTGGCGCCGGCGCCCCGCGCCTGCGGGCGGGGACAGCACCTGCTCCTCCGCAGCCTCCCCCGCCCCCGCGGCCTCTGCCGCGGGCTCCACGCCCAGCTGCAGGCTGAGGTTGTGCAGGCGGCGCTGCAGCTGCGAGAAGGCGGAATCCAGCTCGCTGAGGGACAGGAGGGACGCGTTCTCAGCCAGGACCAGCGCTGGGTCAGTGCCGTTGGCATCTGCCAAGGACTGGGGGATCTGCTTCAGCTTGTCTGAGACCCTGTGGAGGACAAAGGGAGACCAGGGTCAGTGACTCATTTAGGGAGGGCGTCCTGTGTGCGGCTCTAAACCGCCTTCCGGGCTGATCACCCAGAGCCCGTCCCATCTGGGCCTCCCCAGAAGCTGACTTTGTGGCTGGCATTTGAGTATGAGTAGTTTATTTGGGGGACTGGGATTTAGTTCAGTTGGTAGAGCACTGCTTTTCAGTCTCTGAGGTCCCGAGTTCGATTCCCAGCACCGCAAAAATGGGAGAAGGATGTGGCAACCCACTCCTGAAGTAATCCCGAAACAGTCAGCCATTGAAAACCTAATAGGGGTCGCTATGAGTCGGACATGGCTCCACGGCACCCAGCAACATAACAACACAATTTATTTGGGACATGACCACAGCAAGGAGTGGGTAGTGAAGGGAGACAGGGGACAAAAAGCAGTCCTTGAAGGGTGTGGGGCTAGGGGGCAGATCACCCGGATGGGCACATGAGGCTCAGTCCCACCCAGGAACTCAGAGGCATTTGCTACCTGGTACTTGTGGCTTGCCAGTGAGCGGGTGGAAGAAAGCTCTTAGATGTAGAGCTACAGGAGTTTGCAGGAGGCATGAAACGACCAGTCCATGCTGAGGGACTCAAGAACACTGACAGTGTTGGATCCACAGCCTTGTCCTTAACCTACACACCCTGGCTGAGGCTTTCATTCAGGGCTTGTGCCTGGGAGAACAAGTCTAAGAAATCGTTCTGTGTCTAGCAGGCTCTCTGCATTCAGCAGTACATTGCCAACTCAAGGAGTACAGGAACATTCCTGGAGTAGCCCATATGAGGGATGTCCCCCTTCCAGCTGAGCAATACACAACCTGGGCAACTGCACATGGCAGCCCTACCCTGCCGTCCCAGCAGCTCACCCCCACACATGACGTTAAGACTTGTATAGGGGGTGACCTGCTGATATGAGCCATCATTCTAGGCCAGGAAGTAGGGTAATAATATGTAGTCATAGCACGTACATAGACATCAACTGCCTGCCAGGCCCTGGGCTAAATGCTTTCATATTTTCTCATTTAATCTTTCCATCAAGGCAGGTCCGATCATTAGTCACATTTTACAGAAGAGGAGCCAAAGACTCAGAAAAGTGAGGTATCTTGCCTAAACTCTGGCAGCTGGGGAGCACCAGCATGGGGGATTCCCACCTGGGCTGCCTGAGTCTAGAGCCCAAGTCTCACCACTATGCAGATACGTAGCTTGTACCTGACCCTCAGCCTGGGCCCCAGTGCCCACCTGTTGAAGACTGCACTTGCAAGTCCACAGAAATCCCTATAATCACTTCTGTCCCCAGCCACCTTACCTTGATAAGGGAGACTTATCTCTTGAGTCCCTCACCTTGATATGATTTTATTTTCCTTTTCAATGAAGACAAAAACTACCACCACAAATGCCAGGAAAAGGGCATATTTGCTCCTCATCTTCAGGCTGTGCACAAAGTCCCGGCAGTCCTGGGGCAAAATGAGTCCTTTCTCCATGGGGGAAGGGGGTGCCATGGGGCTCTTCAGGCCAGCAGCAGGCACTCAGCTCCGGGACATCATTCAAGACCTGGTTTGTCGTCTTCTGGTAGGGGACACCCTTGTCCTGTGGAGAGACAGGTGGTCAAGACACCCTTGTCTGTAGACAGGGAGCACAGATGTCTCTCCACGAGACTTTGGAGGATGCTGGCCCTGTCTAGCACTCAGGACACCAGACCCACTGTTGACCAGATTATGCCTCAAGACACTTGAGGTCTTTTTAATAGGTGTTTAAAATGCCTCCAAACAGGGAGAAGATAATCTCAATGTAAACGATGCAACTTCATGAGTACATAGGAAAAATAGGAGAACATAACCCAAATATATATATGTTTTACTGCATATTAATCAAAAGCTTGCATAAACCTCATAGGTTGATAAAAACGTAACCAAAAATGATGTAATAGTTGCATAATGGAAAAAGCAAATGCTGTATTACTATGTACACAACCAATAAAGGGGAAAAAACAACAAATAAAATGCCCCCAAACCCTTGTAGTCACCCCATTTCTTTCAGTTTCACAAGCCAAAGGCATGTACAGTTATGTGCACCATAGGATGTTTAGGTAAATGATGGGCTGATTATTCAGTGATATTCCTATAAGATTATAATGGAAATGGGTTGCAATTGCTTAGTAACATCGTTAATTATGATGTTATGTTGCAACACAATGTCATAGTGCAATGTGTTATCGTTACTTGTGTTTGTGGTGATGTGGGTATAACCAAACCTACTGTGCTGCCTGTCATAAGAAAGTACAGCACACAAAGCTACCCATGGTGGTGCACACCTGTAATCCCAGCATTCTGGATGCTGAGGCAGCAGGACTTCAAGTTTGAGGCCAGCAGGGGCTACACAGTGAGATGCTATCTCAAAAGACCAAGGACTGAAGCCAGGCAACGTGGTATGCACCCGTCATCCCAGCAATTTGGGAGATGGGGGCTGGAAGATTATGAGTTAGAGGTCAGAGGCAGCCTATGCAATTTAGCAAGATCCTGTCTCAAAATAAAAAATAAGAAAGTTCAGTGGTGGAGCACTTGCCTACTGTATGAGGCCCTAGGTTCAACCCCCTGGTACTTGGGGGAAAAGATAAACCAAGGGCTGGGGATGTAGCTCAGTGGTAGAGCACATGCCTTATATAGCATGTCCGAGACCCTGGGTTCGAGCCCCAGCATTGAATAAAAAATATATATATAGCACATGCAATGATGCAGAGTACATGATACTTGATAATAAATTACTGTGTTGCTGGTTTATTTGCTATTCTTATCATTATTTTAGAGGCTATGCCTCCTAATAATAATAAAAAAAAGTTTAAAACAGTGCTCTGTGTTGCACCAGCAGCAGCCTCGTACATCATGTGTTTACTGGGTCTCTGGATTGCATCAAGAGGCCAAGAATAGGCCTAGGGTGTAACTAAATGTGCAGCATGCGCAAGGTTCCAGGTTCAATCCCTTGCACCACCAAAACAAACACCAGAGGCCACGTTGAGTAACTGACCCGTACCATCTGGGTTTGAGCAAGTGCATGCTGGGATGCTTTCAGAATGACAAAAGCGCCTAATGACGCATTTCTTAGACACACAACTGTATATGGGAAAGAATGCTCCTTGCAGCATACATGTTTATCACAGCAAAAGACTAGAAACAAAAAAATGGGGCATCCATGCAGTGGTTTATCATGTGGCCACAAAAAATGATGAGATGGCGCTATAAATGTCAATGTGAATAACCCATGAAATATATTTGTTTTTGGAGGATGGTGCAGACCCAGTGTGCATGCATGCGAGGCGCAGGACAGGGTTTCTCAGACTTGGCTCATTGATATTTTGGGCTGGGTAATTCTTTGGCAAGGGGCTGTCCTGTGCGTGGCGGGATATCTACCAGCATCCTTGGCCTCTACCCACTAGATGCCAATCGCATAGCCCCATACCACTGTGATAAACCCAACACTGCAGGAAGTTGTCAAATGTCCCCCAGGCCAAGGAGGTGAAAAATCATTCCATGCAGACAATCTCTGAGGCAGCCCAATCCCAGCTGAGAAAAGAAAAGAGAAATGTGGAGAAAATATAGGTGCTGGATTCAGGCATCTTTGTCACACAATGGAAGTGGTTTCAAGGACAGCCAGAAAAATCTGCCCTTTGGGCAAAGCAGTGAAGTGGGAGCTGCTGAGCAGGGCAATGGGCAGTGGAGCCCCAGGCCATTGTGGGGCAGCTCTTGCTGGGGAGCTTCCTGTGGGTGGGTACAGAGGGGCCCAGGAAGGAACAGGGCCACAGGCCAGCACCGGGGCACCTGAGACAGGCCTGTTCTTCCTAATTCTTCTGGGTCTTTTCTTATGTACTCATTAAACAAATATTTCCTGAGCACCTACTATGTGTCACCCTCTGACCTAGGCACTGAGATCACAGCAGTGAACAAGCAGACATGGTCTCTGCCCTCATGGGACTTAGACTCGGGATGAGAGGGCCACCTGGAATGGGATGGGCAGCTGAAATGTAGGGAGCGCTTCCGTCTCTGTGACCAGCGCTTGAGTTGTAATTTCTTCTCAAACCCTCATCAAAGCCCTATGGAGTAGCACTGAGGCCACTTCACAGGAGAGGAGACTAAGGTTCAGATAGGCTAAGTAACCTGACTGGGGTTCCTCCAGCAACAGTTGACTGTACTTCCCAGGTCCAGGTCATCTGGGTCTCTCCACGTCCCAAGGACCCCACTATAGCTGGCATGGTAGGGCTTTCCAGCTGATGGCCTGTCCGTCTCTTTCCCAGACTGCAAGTTCCCTGAAAGCAAGACCAGCCCTGACAATGGCACCTGGCACCTACTTGCTGTGGGACCATGTAGAATGGTTGATATGGCCACATTACCCACCCCCCAACTCTCTTAGTGTGTGGTGGAGTGTGAGGCCACCAGTCCCACTGATCGGGTGAGACTCAACATCAAAGCTACAGAGTCAGAGGTGCTGAAATCCTGCCTTTCATCCCTCTGGCTCTCGGAAAAGGATTGCTTTCATCACTGTTATGAGGAAACAGAAGGAGCTAGCATCAGAAGTCCTGGGTTCTAGTCCTTCCTGAGTCTCTACTATGCTGTGCAACTTTATATAAGTGGCTTAACCTCTCTGAGTCTCTGTTTCTTTCCCTGTAGCATGAAAAGGGCAGCCCCTATCACATGAAGCTGCTAGTGTGTGGTGTTTATTATATAGGAGAGGGGGACAGTAGCAAGGGCATGGTGGAGAGATTGGCTCAGCTGCCTTTTCCTTTCTGGGTCTAACATCTTTGGCAAGATTTAGGAGTTGGGTTGCCTGGATGACAAACTCCTGAGCCTTCTCTTCCCCTCCCTCCAGAGACTGTTTCTATTTTTGAGTTGCTGTCCCAGCCTCCTTACCCACTAGAATAGTTCAGAGTTCCTAAGATCCTTCCCCACATTGCCCTAAAAGGCTAAAAACTTGTGTGAAGGATAAGAGGCTGGTTGCTCCTTTGCCCACCCCAAGCGGGTGCCTCTCTGTGTGGCCTTGGGAGCCCAAGGGGCAGCTGGCCAGGAGGAGAGGCAGGGTTCCAGGTTCCAGGGAGGATGCAGGAGGTTCACAGAAGCAGGAGATGGGAGAGGGTCACAGCTGCCAGGAGGTCACAGGGCCATGAGAGATGGGAAAGGGCCCAGACTGGGGCAACTTGGCAAAGGCCCAGGCCTAACTTGCACCAAAGGAGGCCCTCAGCAATACATTGGCTATGACAGGACACTGGACGAATGTGATGGTTAAGGCTTCATTGTCGCTTGCCTAGGCTGAGTGGTCCCTGGGATTAGGGAAGCGCATCTCTGCACTGGTCTCCGAGGGCGTTTCCAGAGAGGACTAACAGGTCCAGCAGTAACTGAGGGAAGAGACCTGCCCCAAAGGTGACCTGGCGTGACTCAATGAGCCGCCCTTAAGGAGAAAGGCAGGAGGTGAAGGGCAGCCAGCGCATGCAGTGGACAGGCTCAAAACTCTTCTGCAGCAGAGCATGAGCCTCTAATTGCGGCTGCCCACGGACATCACACGACAGTTTCCCCAGCTGCCACGTAGACTCAACACCAGACTTTGCAGGGCGCTTCCAGACCCCAGCACCTGGCAGAGACTCTTCAGGTTTCCACCTTGGACTGAGTGCCTACGGGTCTCTCTGCAGGCGTGCCTGGGGAACTACCCTGCCCCATGGTATAAGCCACTCCAATAAATCCCCTTTTATAGTGTGTGTGTGTGTGTGTGTGTGTGTGTGTGTGTGTGTGTGTGTGTGTGTTCTACTGGGTCTATTTCTCTGTAGAACCCTGCCTGATATCCATGAACCCCCATGCCTGACCCCAGTCTCACAGTACCTGGGCTATTCCTGCCTCCCTCACCTGGCTCACAGGAAGAATGGAGAAGTCTCGGCCTCTCTCTCCCAGCCGAGACCCCTGTCCCACCCTAGGGATGACTCCCATCCCCCTACCACTGCCTGGGTGCCGGGGGGGGGGGGGGCACATCTGCAGAGTGTCTGGGCCAGCCGTGAGGAAGGCAGGGCACGTGCCTGCCCAGCTCTGCCTGTGTGCCCTGCCCCAGGCTGGGAGCAAACACCAGGGGCGGGAGGAGAAGGGCGGGAGGAGAAGGCCAAGCACAGAGTCCTTCCACAGCAGCCTCCAGCTGGCAAGCGCACCGTGTGCCGGGCCCTGGCAGAGGCCAGGCATGAGTGGAGGGGTGGTTCCCAGCCCAGGCTCCAGGATCCAGCAGCGGGCACATCTCACGCCCCCCATAACAGTCACTCAGCTCTCCAAAGCAGCATCCTCCTGCCTCTCTCCTCAGCCCTCTCCACCTGTTCCTTTTTCCTCCCTGGAAAACACCCTCCGGAGTGTCAGCAGCTGCCTCTAGACCCGGGGTGGCTGCACAGGCCACCTCGGGCTCCCATGGTCCCTCTCTGCCCCCCACCTTCCCTCCTTTCTGGCCGGCTGAGGCTCAGCCTCCTCTTTGGTCACCTGTGGATCCCCTCTGCTCTCACTCTGTGCCCTCTCCTTAGGCAGTGGCAGCCCCACCTGGTGTTGCCCACTGACCTCTCCCTGTCCTTTGTCAGCACAGCTTTTCTTCCACTCAATCCCCACCCACCTTCCTCCCCCAAACTCTTCCCACCTCCACAGACAGTGCCCACGAGTACCTGATCACAGCTGTGCTGGTACCCAGCTCCTCAGCCCCCGGAAGCGTCTGCATTGTGCAGTCTGGTACTGCGGGGTGGTGCCTGGGCTGAAAACCCTCAGTGCCCCACTCAGAGTAGAACCAAGCCCTCCAACGCCTTTAGGCTGGAGCCTGCCGCCTCTCCCACACCCAGGCCCATGCTCACTTCGCCAAGCCCCAGCCCTTCCTGTGCCTTCCCATCTAGGGGCTCTGCATAGATGGTCCCTCCATTGGAGGTTCTTCTAGACCTTCTCTGGCTGGCTGCTAACATGTAGTACCAGCTCCAGTGTCCCCTCCTCCAAGTCCTTTCCTGACCAACGGCCTAGTGTTGAGTCATCTGCCGCATCACGTTCCCTCTCTGCATCCTGCTTGATTTCCTTCCTGGGTGAAAACGTTCTGATGGCTTCATCATCCACCGGAATGCTTACTTCACGAGAGGAGAGGGTCACTGTCCACTCCACCTTCATGTTCCCAGTGTCCAGAACAGAGAAGGTGTTCCATAAATACTTGTTGAATGAATGCATGAATGAATGCCTTTCCCAGAGCATTCAGCCCAGTGCACAGTGCTAATCACTCTAGATTAATGGAGCATATGACGAGCAAGAAGAAAAAGCAGTTGCTCTGTTGGCGAGTGCAAGTGTGCACGCTGTGAACGTGTGCAGGGGGTGTGCACTTGGGTGCATGCTATGGTTATGTGCTAAGAATGTCGCTGTGGATTTATACAGTACAGTGTGTGTATACTATGGGCAAAACTTCACACTTGAGTCTTCACATAGTTCAGTCTGAACCCTATCAGTCCCGGATTTTTGGTTCAAGCCTCTCGCAGCTGTGTGCTAATGAGGGGAGAGCGGAAATCAGCCTGAGGCAAGTGGCGGTGCTGGAAGGAGGTACAAAGCAAAGCCGGCTGGGAGCTGGGGCCGGCAAGCCCCAACAAGCTGGGCACCCGCTTCCCAGCGCTCCCCGAGGGGGTCTTTCTGCTCCGGCTTCCCCCATGACTTGGCAAGGTGCCTCACTAGACAACCAGTTTTCCACTTGGATGGCCTCCAGCCAGGCCCTTCCACTGAGGCCTCAAATGGACTGCAGCCCAGCCCTGCCTCTCCTGGGGAAGGTGGGGTCCCAGCAAGGCAGCTGGGAAGGGAGCTCTGATAAGAGCTTGAAACTTGCCAGACATTGCATCAGGCAACAAAACTCCACTCCCCTCTCACTGGGGCCAAGAGCATGGTGGGGATGGGGCCTCAGCTGTTGCAGGCCCAGTGTGCACAGGGCCTTTCCAGGGCAGGGGGAGGAGCTGAGGGCAATAGCAGGCGGTGAAGAAGGCTCTGTGGGCAGAGGTGGGAGCACCAAAGCCCCTTTGGGGAGAGTTCTGAGCCCACCCATGGGGGCCAAGTTCTGGGAGCGGGCTCTGTGAGCTATCCCTGAGTCCCTGGAGAGAGAGGAGAAGAGACCGCAGGTGGGGCAGGGAAGCCCCCAGGCCACTGGCAGATCACAGCAGGGAGAGGGAGCTCAGAGGTGGCCTGACTGTCAGATGAGAAGGGCTTGTCCAGCTGGGTATGATGGCACATTCCTGTAATTCCAGCATTCGGGAGGCCGAGGCAGGGGAATCATGAGTTTGAGGCTAGGCTGTCTCAAAAAAATCTAAAACCAAATCCCAAACCAAAAACCCAGTGAGAAGGGCTTGTCTAACCAGCGGCCTGTTTTGGCTGGGTCCTATTTCATCACTTGGAGCATCAAGAGATGGCTGCGGAAGGCCATGTCCTCCTGATGGAGTAAATGCTATTGAATGACCAAGACAGTGAGGGAAGGAAGGAAGGAATGAAAGAACAAGGAAGTGAAGGGAGGCTTGGCTGGTGCTGAGCACCCATTGTACATCCTAACATCCCAGCTTTTCAATTCCTCATGGCCAACCTCAGCCAAGACAGAGACAGCCAAAATAGACAATCACAAAGGTGTGAGTCACCAAATGTCAGTAGAGGTCTATGTACCTGTAAGGGGCTAAGTGCCAGAGCCAGACGGCAGACTGCAGGCCTGAGGGCCAGACTGGCAGGAGCTGGGCTGCTGCAGCCTGATTCGGCCTCATGGCCCCTTTATGCCTGTGTAAGGCCTTGGACAAAGCCATGTTCCACAGCTGTGGGAAGTGCAGGGCCCGTGGAAGAGCCTTAGGCCTCCCTGCCCAGTAAGCACCTCCTATGCCTCTCACCCTCCACCCAGGCCCAGCCTCCCAGCCTTGCGCAGCCAGGGGCTGTGTGGATGCCAGTGTTCAGGATGCCCATGACTATGAGGCAGGCAGCCAGGGGAGGAGTCTGCCGCTTACTCCAAACTGACCCAGACACAGCCAGGATTCATGGCCAAGGATGTGCACCCAGCTGGACATCCCACCCTCCAGAAGCAACCGCATGTGCCACCAAAGGGGACAGGCTGCCATGCGGGGGTTGGACATGCTGATGCAGAGCTGCAGAAATGTCCTATTAAGGGAGGTTTCTTTTCATTTTACACCCTTTCATGTTGTTTGAAGTTTCAATGATGATGTACTTGTATCGTCTTCATTATTTTTAAAACTTCATCTGGGATTTCAAAGGAGGAACCTAAGATCACTGTGGAAGTACTATGAAAAATGCACAGGACGCGGGGCGCCATGGCACCTGTAGGCCCACTTCCTGGGGAGGCTGAGGCAGGTGGATCACTTGTTTAAAGGGGCCAATTTTTGCAAGATGAAAGGAATTCTGAAGACAGATGGTGGCAGGACAGCATGAACGTACTTAATGCCACTGAACCATGCACTTAAAATGGTACCTTTTATGCTATGTTTTTTTTTTTTTTTTTACCAAGTAAGATAAACAAACAACTATATCTATTGGCAGGGAGGGAAGGGAAACAGAAATCTGGCAGGGTCTTTGGTTCTTGCCTTGGAATGGTGGGCTTGTCCTCCGCTGCCCCCATAGTGCTTGGCACAGCACCTGGCACATGGCAGAGCTCAATAAATACACGTGAAATGAACAAATGGACTTATATACTATCCTGAAGGGTGGTCTTCTCTCTCCAGTGTTAACAGTATTGGGTGCATATAAGATGCTTGATTAATACTCCACTGAAAAGGGAATGCTGGCATAAGTGCAGGGCCCGCGAAGTGCAGGGCCCAGAAAAATGCTCATGTTAGGATCCTGTACCACAAAATAAAACAAAACAAACCAACAGACCAGTAGCTATAGTTGGGGTCCATTTTGTTTTTTTTAAAAAAGTGTGCATGTGCATACACACAACCACACACAGACTCAGCAGGGACAAAGGTAACAAGGACTGTCTCTGGATGGAGCGCTGTGTGCTTTGGGTTTCTGCCGTTTACTTACTGCCTTGGAAGTCTGTGAACTTAACACCTCTTGAAGTGTGGTTCTCACCTGTGACATGGGGACACAGACAGCATTTGCTGTCTATCAGTGGTTGTGAGGAATTCAGCAAGGTGAATGGGAGATGCATTACCCAAGCATGGGATGTGGGCAGTGGACTAGACCAGAGTTGCTGCTCCTGTTTTCACAGAAACAGCAGATTTGGAGATTCAAACTGTGGTGGTGAGAGTTGGAATGCGGAGGTCTGTGCAGAAACGATATAACCTGACCTGACCACCAAGTGGAGATGTCCCTCTGGCAGAGCTACAACCTGGTTATGTACTGGATGGCATTCGGCCCTGGGCACCTCATCCTGCCCCTCACTTTGTCTGAGGATGAGCTTTTCCCTTTCCTGCCCTGGACACTGTAGCTGCCTGTGGTACTGAGGGGGCAGAGCAGCTAGAGACCCAGAAACATCACAGCTGGACCTCCAGGCATGCCCTCCCCTCAGCTGCCCTACAGCAAGAGCGGCTTGCACATTCCATATGGCCCCAAATGGCCAGGAAGGGCTGTGCAAGCCACAGGAGTGGCAGGAGTCATGAAGTAAGAGATGGGGACAATGGTCTCAGCCAACCAGTGTGCAGGACACCTTTGGGTCCTGGATGCGAGGTGTAGATCTCCAGGCCTCATAGCTGTGGGGCTGAGAATGAACTGAACGCCAGGGGC
The DNA here is from genome assembly GCA_007922755.1 of Pedetes capensis. NCBI lineage: Eukaryota > Metazoa > Chordata > Mammalia > Rodentia > Pedetidae > Pedetes > Pedetes capensis. Next base: position 139,343 of record VMDO01001871.1, on the reverse strand, counting down.
TTTTGTCCCCAGGACAGAATCACAGTGGCTCAAGGTAGCAGTCTCACCCCAGTTTGGCTTTCCAATTTTAATTGTATTAAGTTCAGTATCCCTGGTGTGAAATGCTTGAGATCTTGGGAATGAGATCCAACTCTAAACCGAAAATTAATTTCTATCCATATATACCTTATACACATTGCCTGAAGGTAATTTTATACATTTTTGTTGTTGTTGCTATTTTGCAGCTAAGCAGGTACTCTTCCACTGAGCTACATCCCAAGTCCAATATGCAATGTTTTTCATAATTTTGTACTTAAAATGAAGTTTCCTTTTTTTCAGTACTTAGGGGTTGAACCTACAGTTTCCCACATATAGCTAAGTGGTTTGCCACTGAGCTATGCCTTCAGACAATTTATTTATTTATTTATTTATGTATGTATGTATATTTTGGTTTTTTCGAGACAGGCTGGCCTTGAACTTGTGATCTTCCTGCCTTAGCCTCCCAAGTGCTGTTTAGTTTTTATTTTTGAGACAGGGACTCACTAAGTTGTGTAGGATGCCTCTGGCTTCAAACTTAAGATCCTCCTGCCTCGGCTTCCTGAGTCAGGGGGATTATGTGTGTGTGCCACAGGGCCCAGCAAAACAAAGTTTCATACCATGGAATTTTCCACTATGGTGTTATGTTGGTGCTCAAGAAGTTTTAGATTTGGGAGCATTTCAGATTTCAGGTTTTTAAATCAGGGATGATCAACTTGAATTTTAATTCCACCATGTAAGTCTAAAGAGGAATTTCTTTTTGAGAGGTTCAGGAGAAATCTATCCTGTCCACCACCCTATCAATCATGAGAAAACAGGGCTCTAGTCCTAATGCTGCAGAATGTCAGAACTGGGAAGGACTTGGAAAATTTCCTAACCACCATCCCTCACTTTATTTTTCCCCCCAGTACTGAGGGTTGAACGCATGGCCTCACGCTTGCATGCTCTGCAAGTGCTGGACCACTGAGCTGCGCCCCCAGCCTTTTCTTTTTTTTTTTTTTACTTTTTTGAGACAAGGTCTTGCTAAGTTACGCAGACTGCCCCTGGTCTCGAACTTGCGATCCTCCTGCCTCTGTCTCCCAAGCCGCTGGGATTACAGGCATGTGCCACTGCGCCCGGCTCCCTCACTGTTCATTTATAGAATCTCAGGTTCAGAGAGGTAAAGTGCTTGATCAAGGTTTATACCTGGTAATAACAAAACTTGAACTACAGCCTAAGTCTCCTGCCTCCCAATTTAGTGATGTCTCTAACCGATTTAACCACCCCGACTCTTACTGTTCAGCTCACTTAGGCACCTTTATCACAGGGATGGCAAATACAAGGCAAACATATCACTCAGCAGTTGTGTGCCTGGGGCAGACATCACTAATCAATCACTGTTCTCTTTTCAGTTGGTGCTGGATGGAAACTCATAAGTTTTCTCAGTGCTGGTCCAGTCCATTAGAGTTGGCATGGGAAACAAAGCCTATTTGCCATCCCAACTATAGAAGATCTCCTCTGGCTACCAAACGAAATTCCTCACCATCCTTTAGTTTGGAATTCTACTATGTGACATCACACTACACCACCAGCCTAAATTCCAACTCTCCTTTTATTTCCTTACATAAACCTTCCATCAAAGCACATATGCCTTGCCCATCAAACCTTCAAGATTTTAGCCCATAAAGCCCTTTACTGAACAAACACCACAGGTCCCATTTACCTATAAGGTAAAGAATAGTTACAGCATCAAAGTTTGCACAACTTTCGATTTTTGAAAGGAACAGCAATGAATACAAGGCTCTTCTTATCCCTTATCCATCTCTGTTCCTTGTTTGGCTTGTACTTTCTGAATGGGAGAGGAGGTGGAGTGAGACTGAGCCTAGGAAATTGGGGAGAAAACTACTGCCAATCCATTCCACATCGCAGCTGGCAAAGATCTCGACACGGCTAATTTTATATTATTACTCACATGCCTTTATGTGTTTTTATGAATAACAGCCAAATTTTTAAAAAGTCTTGGGGCTTCCCCACAAAAAGTTTTTGGAGTTGGGAAAAATTTGGGTAAGGCCACTGGGGTGTGCCTTGAGTGTGAACATAATCTTCTCTGGGCATTACAGCAGAAAATGGTGGAGAGCAACTGCTAAAGAAAGCATAGGAGTGTAAATAGGAACCATATGCGATGTCATTTTTTCACATATTCAATTGGAAAAGAAGAAAATGTCCTAACTATACTGTGTGTGTGAAGTCTTGGGGAGCTGACCAGCAGAGCTGTGGCACTCAAGGGCCTGTGTGTTCCTCCTCGTGGGTGATCTCTTTGGCAGTTAAGGTGAGGCCATGTGACTAGTTCTGGTCAGTGGCATGTGGGTGAAAGTGATGTAAGCCATTTCAAGGCTGGGTCCTTCAAATGATTCCACAGTCCTTGGGGGTCTCTGCCCTGGCAGGACCTGTTCCAAATGGCTTAACTCAAGATGGAAGCGGCTGACTCCATGCTCCCTGGAGAGCTATGCAATTTACATGAGATGTGATGCAAGAGAAAAATAAGGATTTGCTGTGTTAAAGTACTGAGATTTGGAGTCTAATTGTTTCTACAGCACAGCCTGTCCTGTCCTGACTAACACATAGGGTTCTCCTATAAAGCCAATGGGTGTGTCCTTTTTGAAGGACAGTTTGAAACATCACAATTTAAAGTATGCATACTCTTTGCCATAGTCTGAATGTTTGTGTCCCTCCAAAATTCTCATGTTAAAATCTAAACCTTAATGTGATGATCTTAAAAGGTGGGGCCTCTGTGACATGGCCATGAAGGCAAAGCCCTTGGGAATGGCATTAGTATCCTTATAAAAGAGGTCTGTGGGAGCTTTTTCACCCCTTCCACCACATGAGGACATGACAAGAAGGTGCCATTTCTGACACAGAGATGGAGCCCTCATCAAACACTAAACCTCCTTGTGCTTTGATTTTGGACTCCATCTTCTACAATTGTGCACAGTAAGTTTTCCTTATTTATAAATCTCCCAGTCTATGGTTATTTTGTTACAGGAGCCCCAACAGACTAAGATACTTTTGCACCAGTAATTCTACTTCCAGGAATTAATTTTGAAGGGATATTGTACAGGTAACAACAGGGACAGAGAACATGAAACTATATAACTGCCAAAAGCTAACCATGATCTTAACACATAAGTAGGCGAAAAACAAATGAACATACAAACAAAATTTTAAAAACCTACCCTTCTTAGATAAATGCTAGGTCTACTTGCCAGTGCAATTCTCTGTAATGATTAAAAAGAAACAGGCAGGTCTGTACAAGTTAATATGAGGTACAGTTCAAGATATGATGGTAAAAGCAAGAGCCAAAAGTGCTCGTGGTATATCACCCACTGTGTAAAAGATGAAAGCAGACATGAATTCAGGCACATGCTTAGGATATCTCTAGAGGGAAACCAGGAATTGGCAAGAGTTGTTGAGGGCTGGCCCTGGTGGCACCCACTTGTCATCCAGCACTTTGGAGGCTGAGAGAAGGATGGGGTGTTTGAGGTCGGCCTGGGCTACATTGAGACCCTGTCTCAAAAACAGACCAGAACAAAACAAACAAACAAAAACAAAAGCAGAACCCCTCAGTGGTTGAGGGAACTGGGAAATAGGGATGAGAACTGGGCCCCACTTTAACTTATACTTTCTGTTGTTTAAATTTGTCACCATGTTTATTACCTTTTTCAAAATAAAAGGAAGTGGCTATAAAATAAGCTGGAATTAAAGTTGGATTGCATCCTAGTCCATCATCCTGTATACATTTAGTGCTTAATAGTTACTTTAGTGGCAAAGTCCATCTAAGAAGCTTTGGGATGAACCTATCTCAGAACAAGCAAGAGGGGACCTGAAAATAATGGTGACTTTACCAGGTTTCTGGCATCTTGAGCCACAGGATACTGTTAACCTGAGGACAGCAAAGCGTTTTCATCCAATGAGCAAAAAGCAAATAGGTTGGTATTGGCAGTCTAGAGCACCATGATGAGAATAATTCTGAGGTCAAGCTTGTTTTCTGTGGGAATGAATATGATGTCTGATTAGTGACATCTGCTAGGTGGGCAGAGAGAGGGGTTGAACTGTGGGTCACATATTTGCTACCCTTCCTTCAGAAGGAGCAGGCTGTGGAAGGCAGGAAGCTTCTGGGCCCTGGACTTCTTTTCCTTCCCTCATTCCTTGGGTGTCCTATTATTTCCATTTTTGTCATGCTCATTATTGCAAAAGCCTTTGCTCATTTGTGGGTTTTAGAGTTCTTGTCAGTTTTATTGATTAGCAACCTTTCTATCAGAAATGCGTGCATGTATGTTTGCATGCAGTGGGTGCTTCATATGTGCACAGGCCTGGGAAAAGCTCTTGGAAGCTGTGTGGCGACCATGGGCTGGCCTTCCACGGAGGCACACAACTTTCACTTTTTGCTCCACACTTCTACAAAGACAGCTCCATTAGAGGATTTCTGAGATACTGAGGTAGGGAAAAATTCTCAGGGCATAAGCCTAGGGTTGCAATTGATTCTTTATGTTACATACTGATTTTTCTAAGGATACTCTGAGCTTTTCTGCTCCTGGAGAATGTTTGACTAAGGGTCAGGACAGAGAGATGAATTTATTTTGCTCCTTGGTTTCTTCTAACCCTGCTTCTGAGCACTTCCTCTATCTTTAGTGCAGAGGAAACAACTGGGCCCTTTGGGGAAGCTTGGCATCCCTCAGCTCCTGCTCACAGGGACGATTCCTGTGGCACAAAGAAGAACCCCAACCAGCTTTTGCTCTTCCCCACCAGAGTTCTGCCTACCATCCCAGCCTAGGAGCTGAGGGCAGCAGGGGGTAGGAGAGAGGAAGGCAACATGGGATCTCAGCCATGTCTGTTGCTGTCAGCTGAGCGGATCTGTGGCAGCAAAGTGTCCACCAATCTCCAGTCTTGGAGAGGAGCAACGAGGTCCAGGTGGCCTATCTAATTGCTCTGAGTACCGAACAGAGGGCCCCGGACTTGGAGCAGACTTGGACTGGGTCCCAGCTCTCCCACTTCTCTCTGGTGACCTTGAGGAAAGTACAGAACTTCTCCAAGCCTAGGCTGGCTCAACAGGTTGTCATGGGCATCACAGAAGCACGTGTGAGGCTCTGAAAACAGAGAAGGTGCAGTGGCTCGTGCCTGTAATCCCAGCAATTTGGGAGGCGGAGGCAAGAAGATTCCAAGTTTGAGGCCAGAGGCAGCCTGCATAACTTAGTGAGACCGTGTCTCAAGATAAACAATAAAAATAGGGGCTGGGGTGTAGCTCAGTGGTAAAGCACTTGCAAAGTACACACAAGGCCCTGAGTTCAGTTCCCAAGTATGAAAAGAAAAAGAAAAAAAGAAAAAAAAAAAAAAGAAAGAAAGAAAGAAAGAAGGAAGGAAAATAGAGACGACTACACACAAGCTGGTCATTATGGCTGGACTGGACAAATTTCAGCCAGCATCTGTCTATGCCCAAGGCAGCCTTGGTTTGAATTCCTCAGGCACATCTCTCTCCCAGCTGGACTACAAATCACTGCAGGGGAAAGGACACTAGCTTATTCGCTCTGGCTTTTCCTGCAGAACCAGCTGAGACAATTCTTGGCTGCTGCAGTTACTACTACTGGTCAAGGGCCTGCCTTTCTAGCATTATTTGGGAAGACACTCACTTAACACATGAGACCTCAGGCTTGGACACACCCGCACACACACATAGTTTAAAGCTTCTCAGCTAGGAGGGCAAGTAAATTTCAACTCCTGGCAAAGGTTGATCATTTGGAAGGGGGTACCTGTAGTGCTGTATTTGAACAGGTGGCTCTCCACTGGGAAAAGAGTGCTGTGACTGTGTAGTGATAGCTAGCTGCACGGGCAGAGGAATAGCATCACTGTCATGCATTTGCAGGGTCTGCTTTGGAAGCCTGGTTTTCAATCCTAATAACATACAAGCATCATACAGGGAATTTTAAAACTTATTGCTGGGTCCCACCTCCTGAGATGATTTTATTGGCCTAGGTACAGATGGACATCAGGATTGTTAAAGCTCCTGAGATGATTCTAACATAGAATCAGCCAAGATGGAGAGCTACTATCTGACAGTACCCAACCTCACCATCCCAGGGCATCTTAGTGATAGCAGGAGCTACTGCCTGTCCACACAATGGCTTACCCAGCAAGACAACACCAGCAGGGGTGCTGAATCTCTTGCTGACCAGACGTGGATGCCAGCTTTACCCAGGACACAAGTGCTTTAGCAGCTCCCAGGACTCTCTCCCTCTCTCTCTCTCTCTCTCTCTCTCTCTCTCTCTCTCTCTCTCTCTCTCTGTGTGTGTGTGTGTGTGTGTGTGTGTGTGTGTGTGTGTGTGTGTGTTCCATTTAAAACCAGCTCCCCGGTGGGCATGGTGGTGTATACCTATAGCCTCAGCTACTCAGGAGGCTGAGGCAGGAGGATGATTTGGGCCCAGGAGTTCTAGGCTAGCCTGGACAACACAGTAAGACCTCTGTCTCAAAACGAACAAAAAGCTTTCGGGGGGTTATGGGAGGGCTCTGGCATCTGGAATGGCAGGGTATCGTGTTCTGTGGTTGGCGCTGGAGCCACCTTGGGTCCCTGACCAAGGCTGCGAGGAGAGTAGAACCGTGTCTTAGGCCCGGGTGGAGTGCGACGGGAGGTGCTGCGAGGGAGCTGCGGCGGCTTGGGACATGGACGCGCCAGAGCCTAGCGCAGGGTCCGGCTGTGGAGCCGCCGCGGCGGCCGAAGAGCACAAACCCTTTCACGCGCGCTCAGGAGGAGGACTGCCGGCGGCGGAACAGGACGGTGCTCACGTACGTGGCTGCGGCCGCGGTGGGCATGCTGGGGGCCTCCTACGCGGCAGTGCCCCTCTATCGGCTCTATTGCCAGACCACTGGACTTGGAGGATCAGCAGTAGCAGGCCATGCATCTGACCAGATTGAAAACATGGTGCCTGTTAAGGATCGAATCATTAAGGTTGCCTTTAATGCAGATGTACATTCAAGTCTCCAGTGGAACTTTAGACCTCAGCAAACAGAAATATATGTGGTACCAGGAGAGACTGCACTAGCATTTTATAAAGCTAAGAATCCTACTGATAAACCAATAATAGGAATTTCTACATATAATGTTGTACCATTTGAAGCTGGACAGTATTTCAATAAAATACAGTGCTTCTGCTTTGAAGAACAAAGGCTTAATCCCCAAGAAGAAGTAGATATGCCAGTGTTTTTCTACATTGATCCTGAATTTGCTGAAGATCCAAGAATGATAAATGTTGATGTCATCATTCTTTCTTATACATTTTTTGAAGCAAAGGACGGGCACAAATTGCCAGTTCCAGGCTATAATTGAGGTTTAGCTCAGTTGGTAGAATGCTGCTCTGTGCTCTTTGAGGCCCTGGATTCAGTTCCCCTGCACCACACAAATGAGAGAAGGATGTGGCAATCCATTCCCAAAGCAATCCAGAAACACTCAGCCATTGAAAACACCGTGAATAGCAGAGAAGCACTGACATAGTGCTGGGCATCGCACACTACCAGGGAGTGGTACATAGGTTCGCTATGAGTCGGACTTGAGTGCACCTAGCAACAACAAAACAAGTCTTGCTTCAAATGTGTGGTTTCTTCTTCACGTATCTTCTTCTCAAAGGAGAAATATTCTACAAAATTGTGAATGGAAGCTTTCTGTTTTAAATGGTTCTATTTCTTCCTCCAACTAATTTACCCCACTTAAAATTGGGAGAGTAATTCAGCTTTTACCATAAAAGGCCCAAATGCCTATGAAGCATGTAGGCCTGTTCAATATCACACTTAAGAATTTGATAGTATTAAAAGAAATTGCTTTGTTTCTTAAATATGCAGGCATATACTTGACAGTTCAGCTTAATTCTATAGTTGCCTCCCAAATTATTATTAGCCCTTCATACTTCTAGCAACGAATCTGACAACTTTTTAGAAAAATTTCTGCCCAAGATTATTTGTTTCAGACTATAGGCCAGAACTTCTGACAACGTTTATTACTATCTCAAAAATAGTTGTCTGCTGTTTTCATTCAGTGTGAACAGTCACTGTTTTAGAAATTCAAAGTGAAAGAGAGCAGTCACTAAGCCTTAACAATTTATTCAAGTAAGGTCATATTCTTATTTCAAATTTGACTTTGTTTTTCCTTTAAGATCTAGGGCTGTTTTACATTCAGAGTACTAAACTGGTAATTACTTGGAAATTATGATATCATGAAATTGACATAAAATGCAGGAGGTACATCTACAAGGCCGTGCTAATGTACTGTCACAGGTTCAAGTTCTTTAATATTAGAATGTAGGGATGGGATTGTGAAGGTTTACTGACACAAAAGTTCCTTTGGGAACAAAACTGTAAAAATGACATTAAATTATTTTAATAGTTAAAAAAAAACAAACAAAAATAAATAAATAGCTGGGTGTGGTGGCACATGCCTGTAATCCCAAGGACTTGGGAGGCAGAGGCAGGAGGATAGCAAGTTTGAGGTCAGAGGAAGCCTTCATAACTTAGCAAGACCCTGACTCAAAATAAGAAATAAAAAATGGACTGGGGTTACAGCCCAGTGGTAGAGCACTTGCAAAGTATGTGTGAGGTCCTGGGTTCAACCCCCAAGTACCACTAAATAAATAAATAACATGAAATAAAACCAGCTCCCCTATGTCATGGACTCCTACTTATCAATAAAGGAACACTTATATACACAACAACTATTGATACAACTTGTACAAATTCTGAGAGTTATGCTGAGGGAAAAAAGCAATCATAAAAGGTTACATATTGCATGATGCCATTTACGAATAGTCTTGAAATGACAAACCTACATGAGTGGAAAACAGATTAGTATTACCAAGAATTCAGGAAGGAGTTGGGGCTGGAGAAGAACAAGTAAAGCTATAAAAGGGCAATGCCAGGATCCTTGTGGTGATGAAACTGTCTCTTGATAGGGTTAAGGTCAAGATCCTGGTTGCAATATTGGATTACAGTTCTGCAAGCTGTTACCACTTGCGGAAATCGAGTAAGGGATTCGTGTATTATTTTTTAAAGTGTATGTGAATGTACCAACATCTCAAAATTAAAATGCAACTAAGGTACTAGGGATGTGGCTTAGGAGTGGAGCATGTGCTTAGAGCGTGTAAGAGGCCCTGGGTTAGATCTCCAGCACTGGGTGGAAAAAAAAAGTACAATTAAAGAGGAGGAAAAACAAACAAAAAACAAACAAACAAATTGGCTCCCACAAAAGTTGTTGTTGTTAGGTGCCGTCAAGTCAGGTCCAACTCATAGGGACCCTCACAGGGTTTTCAGTGGAAGATTGTTTCGGGATTGCTTCAGGAGTGGATTGCTATACCCTTCTCCCACTTTTGTGATGCTGGGGATTGGACTCAGGTCCTCATAGAGTGCAGAGCAGTGCTCTACCAACTGAGCTAAATCCTACTCTACCCCATTCCACCCCCACAACAGTAGGGAAGGTTTAAAGAGATCTTTGCAAAATAGAGCTAGAGGCAGGCAATGAGATGGAGCAGAAATGGCCTCCCTTGGACAGACAAGTGAGCTAGTTGAGTCTGAATTTTTACAGAACCAAGGGTTTATGACAGTATTATATTAATTTCCTATGGCTGTCGTAATACATTACCACAAACACAATGGTTCACAATAACACACATTTATAACGCCAGGCTCAGTGGCTCAACCCTGTAACTCCAATGACTGGGAGGGGGAGGGGGGCCCGGAGGGAGGAAGATCCACAGGTTTGAAGCCAGAGCCAGCTTGCGTAACTTAGCAAGACCCTGACTCAAAATAAAAAAATAAAAAGGGGCAGGGGGTGCAGCCCAGTGGTAGAGGGCTTGCAAAGTACATGCAAGGCCCTGAGTTCAACACCCAAGTACCACACCCCCAAAATTTTTTATGATCTTACATTCTAACTGCACAGAAGTCAATGATTGGCTTCACAGCCCTAAATCAAGTGTAGGCAGGCCTGGGTTCCTTCGAGAGGTCTAGGGGAAAATCTATTCTCTCTCATCCCTTCCAGCTTCTGCAGGCTCCCGGCCCCTTCCTCCATCCCCAGAGCCAGCCATGGCCAATGGGGTTTTCCTTAGGATGCACTGATCTGAAACTCTTCTGCAGTCCAAGCTCCCTCTGCCTCCCTCTTAGAAGGGTCCCTGTGATTCTATTAAGGGTCACCCCAATAATCCAGGATATTGTCCCACCTCCAATTCCTTAACTTGATTGTACCTGCAAAGTCCCTTATGTGTAAGGTGATGCATCCACAGGGGTATCTCTATGGACATAATATATGGTGCTGGGGATTCACATGTGGACATCTGTGGGGCCACATGTCAGCCTCCCATAGACACCTGACTTGTTAAATGAAGTACTATAACTTAAATGCTTAGCATGGTGTCTGTGAGGAGGCCAAGGATGTTTAATCCCAGCTAGGCATGAGAATCACTTTGACAGCTGCAGAAAATTACGCCCTGAAGATTCCCTCTGAGGAGGGGTCTGTGCAAGGGAGTTTGTATTAGCTCCCTGGGGGTTGCTGGGCAGCCAAGGCTGAGCCCACTTGTAAAAAATGCTGGATTTGCATTCACAGCTATTCTTATTAGTCCCCACAGCTCTTTAGCACCCAACCTCAGTGCCAGGAGCTGTTCAATGAGTGTCTGTTGAGTTGAAGTGAACCAAATCACTCCAGGGACCCTGCAGAGCCCCTGGGATGGTGTAAGAGGGGCAACAGGAGGACGCTTTTACTGCTGCATCAGGGCCCATACAATGAGGAAGAAAGAGGCTCTGTGGGCACACAGAGGCTGAGGCTGCAAGAGGCAACCTCACACCCAGAAATGGCTGCCTGGGGGGCTGGAGTCCTTTCTCCTCCCCAAAGGCCAGTCATCAACGGGCCATTGTTACTGGAACAGAGGGGCTCTGTGCCCACTTAACACTCTCCTCCCCAGCTGAGCTGCTCCTGGCTTCTACAGGGCCATAGGCCAGGGCGGGGCCGAGGGGGGCCCAAGGCTTCAGAAGAGGACCAGGGGTGGGGGCTGAGATTCCCCTGGATGAAGAAGGGGCAGAGGCAGTTTACACAGGCTGATTTCCTCTGTCAGTAGGCTGCAAGGCCAGGAACAGGTTCCCAGTAAAGCTGGGAAGCCAGGGATGGCCAGTGAACCCCACCAGACCCGAGCAGAGCCAGAGGGAGCGCCTTCCCAAGGGACAGTCACGCCTGACCGACCTTCTCCCCCTTAGAAAAACAGAAAGGTTGAAATCGCCTGGTAAATGACGCCTTTCATTGCCTTTAAAAGAACTGTGTTTTCCAGAAGGCTGAGAGGGTTTTATGTTCTGTGGGTCTGGGATTTGAGAGGCAGGTAATTCAACCAGGGCTGGGCACAATCGTCCCTGTGCTTAGCAGACCTCTACACTCAGCACTTTGCATGAATAGTGTGAGCTGGATTTTAGGAAGATGCTGTTAAATATCTCAAAGACAGGGCCTGGCAGGCAGCCTCAGAAATCTCAGAGATCCACCCCTCTTGTGCTAGCTGATATCGCTTCTCATCTATTCAATAAGGCAGACCCCCAACAGTATTTGCTGAGGGAACACACCACCTCAAAAACTCTGGAAGGGCCAGCCTGAAAGTGGGGGAACTTCAGGCCAGTAGCATCAGCATTGCCCCAGAAAGTTGGTGGAAATACAAATTCTTGGGCCACCCCAGACCCAGAGTTAGAACCTCTGGGAGGTGGGTCCCTGCAAGCAGCTGCAACAGGCTCACAGGAGGGTTGGATGCACACTAACAATTGAAACCCACTGCGCTAGGAGATATTTTTCAAATTGAAGGTTGTAAGACAAATTTGGTAGGTCAGGCAAGCTCCCCCACCGCCTTTCTTAATAGAACAGTATTGTGTAGAATAGAAAATATTAGAGGGCCTCAAGTATAAATAGGGATAAAACTTCTTTTTCAGGCGTGTGTGTGTGTGTGTGTGTGTGTGTGTGTGTGTGTGTCTGAGGTTTTGGTCAAGAAAGTTCGAAACCCAGTGTTTAAGAGTGAATGTATCATTGAGAATGGCTCCTCTTTTATAATTTGCCTGAATGGGAAGGTTTTAAAGATCATGGCATGAGAGGTCCCCCTTGCCCCATCCAACACAGCCGCGCAGGCGGTGAAGAGATGAGAAGGGAGGCTTTCAGGGCAGACAGCTCTTTACAACTCTGGCCTAAGTTAAATGAAATTGCACACTTGTAGCTGGGTGTGGTGGTGCACACCTGAAATACCAGCATTCAAGTAGTGGAGGCAGGGGGATCATGAGTTTGAGGCCAGTCTGGGCTACACTGTGAGACCCTGTCTCAAAAATTTTTTTTAAATGTTGTGCATTTTCCCCATGTACATACAACTTTCTGACCCTTCTCTGCCTGCCCCATGTACATGTGTCTAGTGGCATTTACAAGAAAGTAGACCAAATAGTCTGGTGTTGTACTTGAATTTTGCTTATTAGGCATCTATCATTATTATAACCACAATAAAGTCACTGCTTAAAAAGCATTCAAAGTTGAGAGCCCATTTCCATGTAGAGCTGCAAACAATAGAAGCTAGTCCCTGAAGGGGCAGGCAGCCACTAGCCCAGGCTAGGTGATGCCCAAATTCCAACCTGCCCTAGAGGCTGAGCCCAAACCCCACCCGTCATAAGAACAATCCTTGATCCTGCCCCACAGCTGCACTCAATCTCCCAGGGAACCAATGCTAATCCCTGCTTCCACATCTGTCACTTTCGCTCCTTGTTGTTGTTAGGTGCCAACTGGTCCTGTCCTGGTCGGTTCGACTGATAGCAACCCTCATAGAGTTTTCAATGGCTGATAGTTTCAGGACTACTTTGGGAGTGGACTGCCACATTCTTTTCCTGTTTTTTTTTTGTGGTGCTGAGGTTCGAACCCAGGGCTCAGAGAGTGCAGAGTCATGCTCTACCAACTGAGCCAAACCCCAGCCCATTCACTCCATACAAAGCCCTTTTGTCTTCCAATTCTCACACCAGCTTGGTAGGCAGGCTGGAACCTTCCCACCACCCTCTCTTTCATCATCCAGTTGAGAAACAGAGATTCAGAGAAGCCAAGTGACCTGCCAAGGTCACACAGCTGGAGCATCGAGGACAGGCCTTGAAGGGCTGCACATTTCTTTCCTAGCACCATTTAACTCTACTTCCCCCATTCTTAACATTTTCACCTTGTGCTAGAGGTAACGTGCATGCTCTATCACTGCATATTACCGAACAACTGTGGAAGAAAGAACGAAAGGGAGGATGCAGGGAGGCAGGGAGGGAACACGTGTCTGGTGTGCTGTCAACCTCCCCCGACACTACGCCTTGTAGGTCAGACACGGAGGTGGCAGCCTCGGAGGGTCCAAATATCACCTTGCTGTGCCTTGAACACTTCTGATTGTGACCCACTGAGCTGTCCTGAAAGGGGCCCCTCGGAGGCTCACCAGAAGTGGCAGGACCCCTGTGCTCAGGTGTGGGAGTGGCCCTCCCCCTCCCTACAGGCTGCTTCTTCAGGTCCCTTAAACCTGGGCTGCTCACCTTACCAGCCCCCAAGCCTTGGCCTCCTCATCTGCAAGAAGGGTCCAAGGCAGCCCTACCCTGCAGGGCACTGACAACAAGTGACAGCTGTATACGAGCTCCCAGAACAACGCCTTGCACAGAGAAAAGGGCCATGGCAAAGGGCACAGCCATTCCCTGTTCTGGTCTCCGTATTAGACAAGCTGCGGGGAAGGCGTTGCTGTCCTGTGGAGGAAGAGAGCTCATGAAGCTGAGCTCAGGGGACCCTCCCGGGAAGCCTGGCCACCTTGGGTTAGGAAGCTGGTGCTGAGCCTGCAGGGGCCTGAGGTTCCGACTGTGTGGCCCACCACCTGGCTGACTCCCCTGGCCTCCTTCCTCTTTTGCCAAACAGGGACAGCAATGCTGCCTCACAGGGTTGCCAGGAAGCTGAAACCCGCATGATGCAAGTAAACTGGGCGCCGGGACCTGGCACAGACTCCTGCTCACCGTGAGGATAGGCTGGTGTTAGTACTACAGAAAGCTCTCTACGCACCCCCTCTCAAGTGGCTCAAGGCCAGGCAATAGGTGGGGTCTCTCTTTCCTCTTTCTCTCTCTCTCTCTCTCTCTCTCTCTCTCTCTCTCTCTCTCTCTCTGTCATCAATCTTAGGAGATTCTGAATATGCAGTTTGGCCAAGAGGGCTTCTGGTCAGGTCAGCTTACCCTCACCAGTCCCTGAACCCCGGCTGGGGCCCCTGCCCTGAAAGGAAGAGGGGGAAATGGAGAGGGGGTGGCTGGGAGGGCAGAGTTGAGTGGCAGCCTGCAGAAAGCTAGGAAGCTGAGTGGACAGGCTCTGATGGTTACTGGGAGCTGCAGAGACAACTGAGGGAGGCGGGGGCCTCCATTTGTGTGGTTGAGTGGACTCCAAGGTGACTTCTTAGGGCTAGACTGTGGGCAGCCACTTAGCAGTGACCATAGGCAATTGTCATAATAACAGTTCTGGGCAGAGATGGACTCTGCAGGGGGCCCGGGTGCTATTTCCAGGCCCTGTTATTTTCCATGTTGTACCTTGGTTTACCTAATAGGGAGCCCAATGGAGTAGAATTTTAATTGCCCTGAGGGCAACATGGACAGGGTTGGGGACTTAGCTCAGTGGTAGAGCACTTGTCTAGCATGCATATAGCTCTGGGTTTGATCCTTTCACTCCAAAAAATAAAAAGGAAATGAAAAGTAGCTGTTGCGACTCAGGAGGTGGAAGCAGAAGGATTGCAAGTTCCAGGCCAGAGGCAGCCTGTGTAATTTAGCGAGATCCTGTCCCAAAATAAAAAAGATTAAAAATGGGCTGGAGGTGCAGCCCAGTTATAGAGCACTTGCAGAGTATGTGCGAGGCCCTGGGTTCAACCTCCATGTACAAAAAGAGAAAAAGAGAAAGAGAAAGAAAGAAGGGAAGGGGGGAGGAAAGGAGTAAAGAAGGAAGGGAGGGTAAGAGGAAAGAGAAGACTGAACAAGAGCAGCTTATACACAGGAAGCCTGCTTGTCTGTATGGAGGATCTTGAGTGTCTGGGCCTGGCATTGGAAAGAGAGTTCATCATGTTCTTTTGGTACTTTTTCAATTTAGTACCACAGATGTGTGTTATTTGCTTTATAAAATTTAATAAAACAATAAAAGAAAGGCAGGTTCCAGTTTCTACTTGCAGAGGTAGAGGCAAAGTTTTTTGAGTTTATACTCTCTTGTTTTGGAAAAATCATTTTAATTGGCCTTTGAGTTTAAGCAGAGACAAAGGTACAAATCCTATACCAGTGAGGGAAATTGGGGGAAAACAAGAAGCAAAACTGCCCCTACAATCTGACAAAAGTCTGCCTTCTTTGGAAGGAAAGTGGCAGCTCTCCGGAAATTATCACAGTTGCATTGGGCCGGCCCTGAGGAGGAGAGAAGACATGGGTGCAAGGGCTTTCCAGAAATCCCTGAGGGAGGGGGTCTGGGATTGTGCAAATCACATCTAACTGGGGCTTGGTGTACAGTGACTTGGCACCTTAAGGGGATGGGAGACTCCTGAAGACCACGGACTTGAAGATCCCTGGGTGACCATGTGGCACCTGTCTATCAGGAGCAACAGCAATGTGCTACATGCTGGGTAATCACCACAGCCAGACCTCTCGGGGGGCTGTTTGTTTCCAGGCCCTTCTGCAGAGTGGCATTTCCAGGGCCAGAGTGATGCTGGGACCCTAGTGGAGAGGGACTTGTCCCTGAAGCCTGGAGGGTGGAGCCCTAGGGCTTCAAAGTGCTCCAGGAAAAATGGTGACTCATCACCCAAAGGAAATGAAAGCTTTTCTCTCACTCAAGAGGGTCATTTGCCCCAGTGACTGTGGAATGAGTCAGAAGGGCAAGGATGGAACAGACAGACACTGCTCATGTCAGAGGGCAGGCTGGCCCGGCCTCCTCCCCCAGGATCAAGGCAGGCTGGTCCCTGCCTCAGCCACGAAGAAACTGACCCTCTGGCCCTTTCTCTGTAGAAAGAAGACTTTTGAGAACTCAGTTCCTTTTCCTCTTTCCAGCTGAGGAAGCTCGGGCAGCCAGAAAATCTCTCCAAGTTTCAGTGTCCTCACCTGGAAAATGGGGCTAACTGTGCCTTCTTTGTGAGCCTGGCGCCACAGGAGGGTGCAAAGGAACCATCCCGCATCGGGCCAGGGACAGGCCCTGCCTTGCAGCTGCCTGGCTGAGGGCAGCAGGAGCTGAGAGCTGTGAGTTGCAGCAGCAGCTGGAGCAACCTGGCATCCTGTGCCCACAGGCTGGGCCAAGGAAGCTGGCACTCGGCCCCAGCCTGACTCATATTCCTTTTCCAGGTCTGGTCCACCAAATCTGGGACCGGCGCCTCTCTGAGTCTCCCTGCTCCTTCCAGCAAGGAGAGGCAGCAGGGGTTTAAAGAAATCTCTCAGCCCACACAGCCACATCTACAGAGTTCACACGACCAAGGAAGCTGGGCACTCTGTGCCACCTCCTACACAGACCCACAGGCTCCAGGAGGCTCTGGGCAGTGAGCATCCCGAGATGGAAATGGCCCTGGCACTTCCTGTCTGCATGCTACAAGGTACTGGGCATAGGCTGAGGGCAGCCTACCTGCTAAGCTTCTCTCGTGGCCTATTTGGTGGCTGGATGGCAGTGTGGCTATGAACACATCTGGAGCTGGACGCCCACAGGTTTGGATTCTGGCTGGATGACTGTGAATAAGTCTCTAGGCTCTTCGGGCCTTGCTATTGGCATCTGTAAAATAGGGCTACCTTCATGCATCAGATTGACACAAAATAAAGCACTCGGCCCAAGGACGCTTAAGCAAAAGAGCTCTCAGACACTCAACTACATTGCAGGAACGCCTGTTTATTACTCTCTGAATCCCCTTGAGGACCTGCCATCCTGCTGGGCCCACAGCTTAACTAACTTCACGTTCTAAAAACTGACTCTAACAGGAGAGCCGGCACCACTCTCAAACAAAAAGGAACTCTAAAAACAGCAATACCGGAGCTGGGCTCAGTGGCACATGCCTGCAATCCCAGCACTCAGGAGCCTGAGGCAAGAGGATCACAAGGTCCAGGTCAGCCTAAGTACACAGTGATCCTCTACCTCCTCAAGAAAAACCAACTTGGTGAGACACAGGCTCCTGAGCTGCCCCCTCCCAGCCCCAATCAAGGGCCTGGCATGGAGGCCCCTTTGGAAGCCCTTTGTCCATCACCACTTCCAGAGCTTCTGCTTCAGTGGAGTGAGGGGTCTGGCATAGGGGCCCCAGGCAGGGTGGGGAAAGGTGGGAAGGTGGGAGACAGCAGCTGGGGAGGGGAACTGCAGCAGGACGTGGGGAGCTGGCTTGGGAGTGAGAGCCCCTTTCTGGATTGTGGACACTGAGGTCACCAGGAGAGCACAGAGAGCAGACTGGCAGGTGGGCGACAGACAGCAAAACTCAGTGAGGTCATGTTTTCCCCAAATGACTCAATGGCTCACCCCTGGCTATGAATGGTGAGGTGTGTGTGGTGGCCTTGAGGCTGCCTTGCCCTCTGAGCTGGCTTGGCCTCTCTCCCTGTCACCTTCCATCCTCCCTGCTCCAGGGACCCTTGGCTACAGCATCTATGCTACGCTCCTGGCTGCAGCCCCAGATCTGGGCACAGCACCATGCTGCTGCCTCTGCCATTCTTTCCAGTCACCATTGTAAGAGAACACCCAAGTGCAGACAGACCCAGCTGTCACGACTGCCACTGAGTTCCCCTGGCTGAGTAGCCTTGGGCTGGCTGCTTTGTCTTTCTGGGCTTCAGTTTCCTCATCTGTAAAATGGAGACATTGCTAGTAACCTCATTAGGTTGTACGGGGCTTACTTTGACTGTACAGCACTTGGCACACAGCAAGTGCTGAGCAAGCAGAAAGTATAACATTCAGGGGCTGCTATGATATGACCTCAATTTACTTTTCTAACTACATTAAAAAATATGTACTGTCTTCAATCCTTAGCACCAAAACAAGTATGTATATACATATGTGTATATATAATCTGTACATAAAATAGCTCATTCTATTTTTTTTTCAGTACTGGAAAGCTAAACCCCAGGCCTTGCACATACTTTGCTAGTGCTGTACCACTGGGCTGTACTCCCAGCCCGCTTTTTACTTTATATTTTGGAACAGGATCTCCCTGTTATGCAGGCTGCCTCTGGCCTTGAACTTGCAGTCCTCCTGCCCCTGTCTCCCAAGTCGCTGAGATGACAGGTGTGTACCACCAGTGCCCAGCTAGCCCATTCTTCTTGATGCTGTGTTCTAGGCACTTTTCTGAGCACTTGTATAGAAACATTTTGTTCTCATATCATCCCCATATAGCAAATACCATTAGTGAGAAAGCTGAGGAGCAGAAAGGTTAAGCAACTTGGCCATGGTCACACAGCAGTAAGGGGGTGTAGGTTTCCCATGAAGGTAGCTTGGCTCTAGGGCTTGCAGATAAAACCACAACTCCATCCTGCTTCATCTCTTTTTCTCTTCTTTGTGCATCCTACAAATTATAGTTTAGTCCATCTGCACTGCTCCTGGCCTTGCACTGATCTGAACTTTCTTATCTCTGTGCCTTTGGCCGTCTTCCCTGCATGAAGCTTCCCAAGTCCTTCCTCATGTCCACCCTCATAGGCTCATCCCAGCTGGCCTCAAAGGTGGACACTGGTGCCCATTTCCTTCCTTTCTGACAGGAAACAACCTGTTGCCCTAGCCCACCTCATTGTGTCAGGCAGGACAGACTAATAGTATCTGAACAGGTGATGCCCAACAGCCCAGCACAGGGCCCTACTCCTGGGAGGCTGGAGCTAGAACTGCAGCGCGGCTCCCCACACCTTCTCTTCTTCTCTCTGCTCAAGGGAACGACTCCACCTCGGGAGGCCAGCATTGCCCATGGGTCAGGATTTGGCCCTGGGGAGAGGCTGAATGGCTGTCCCTAAAGGGGACCAGACTACAAAGCACTGGCTGGTGGGGCAGAGTGTGACCAGCCACCGGTGTGCATAGTACACAGGAGTGGTCCAGGCAGGCAGGGGCAGGATGGGCCGCACCTCTCAGACGGTTTCAGGCCCATCTTCAGGACGGCAGCCCAGGGTCCCACTATCCGTCCCCTTCCCTGGCCCGTGTCAGCTGCCATTGCCATTCACCATGACGGCCACCACTCTCTCCAGACCGCAACCAGCTGCTAACAGGAACATCCTGGATAGAACCATCCCGTCCTCCCAGCCAGCCATTCCTCAAGGGGCCCCACCCCTACACTCAGGCACGAGGGGCTAAGCTCAGGGGACCCAGGAGAACAAAGCAGATGCCCCTTGTTCCCACAGAGCTCGGCCTCCAACCATCAGTGCACACCACAAAACATAGAACCGGCAACTGCCCTAATGAAAGGTAACAGGTGTTGAGGGGACACGTGGGCAGCCATATGGAGAGCCACCCACATAGGTTTCCAGGAGAAGGCGACAACTAAGCCAAGGGGAAAGAGAGGTGCAAGGAGTGTCCTGAACAGCTGCAAAGGCTGCAGGGAGCAGGCTGTGTCTCCGGGAAATGAGGAGAGTTTGGAACGTGGTACACGAAGACCAGGTGAGCGCTGAGCTAAGAAGCGGCTGGGGAATAAATATTCGCAGAAAGATCACAGGGCTCAGGAAAGCCACACAGTGGCATCAGGAACAGCCCTGTGCTTCCTCCGGGATGGGGAACCGTCTTGCTGGGGTAGCTGTCCAGCAGAACGAGGCCCCGACCCTCTAGCTCCCAGTTCCCTTGCTGCTAACTCTGCAGCTGATACTGGGCCTTGTAAGGAGGTTGCTGTATGACCTGAGCCACCAGCCCAGGACAGCCACTGGGTGCCAGGACAGATCAGGGGGAAGGTCCAGGCCTCACTACCACTTGCAGTGTCCACGGCGACCCCATGATGCCAACCTCCCCAGAGCCTCCCAGTCAGAACCCCTGGCACAGCCTGGCCACAGTAAGGACATAAGTGTCCCTCGGCCATTTCTCCTCTGGCTGTAGTCACAGTAGGAAGACACAGTGACGTGGTGGCATGGTAAGCACACAGGTCCAGCGTGGTCTGCACTCACCAGCCATGGCTGTGGGTGGGCCGGCCTGTAAAATGGTGGTAAAATGGTGGTAATGACAGTGGCACCCTCAGAAGCTCCTGTGAGAAGCCAGTGAGGGGGTCCCAGAAAGTGCTCAGGGTGGCGCTGGCCACCCCTGCCATGGTAGCTCCTGGTTCCTGTGGGCTGTCCCTAGACACCTGAGCCGGCCACAAGAGGAAGAAGAAACATGAAAGAGAAATGGGATCTCTCCGAAGAATAAAACCAAGAGTAGCCCTCTAACCTTGGTGGCTGGGCAGTTTCTGTTCTTCGCTCTTTGCAGAGGATGACTTTTCCCTCATGACACACACTTCCACACTTCTGGGGTTCAAGTCCCTCTGTCCTCTGACCAGCCCCTGCTGTCTCCAGAGTAAAGCTGGATGCCCACAGCCCTGTCCTCCATCTATGGGGCTGAGTTGTGAAATTCCTTACTGAAAATCAGCATGGTCATAGCCAGGGGTGGCCCTGTGTGTTTTCAAAATATTTCCTCAGATAGCACTGGCTTGGCTCAGACGTGTTAGTGCTTTCCAGAATCTTGCACATGGTGACGCAGCTGGAGGGCAAGGGGAGACAAGGAAATGGGAAGGAGAGCAGCTGGGGCCCAGGACTACCTCCCAGGTAGGGTGGCTGTCATGGGGACTGGTGGCTGGCACGTGTGAGCAGAGCAAGCACACGCAGGATGCAAGCCCATCAGCCATGCCACGGGGCCTTCTTATGAAGCGGAACTGACCTCAAAGTCCGATGGGCAGAACAGACAGACAGCAGCAGGGCCTGCAGCCCTCTACATGGGCTACTAAGGGTTCCCCCGCCGAACTCAGGGCTCTGTGGAACCTAATTTGTAAACTCTTGCTCCTAAAAGAGTTACTCTAACTCTTGGGGGGTGGTTAACATGCACAACTGCTTTAAAATAATGAGCTTCCTGATGGAAGAGGAGGCGTTCTTGCTGATAAATTCTAGTTATAGTCTAGCACAGGGGAGGCCACACAGCCTGGAGAACTGGGGCTCAAACACTGTAAAATGCTGGGCGCAGTGGTGAACACTTGGGAGGCAGATGCAAGGGGATAACAAGTTCGAGGCCAGAGGCAGCCTGTGTAATTTAGCAAGACCTGGACTCAAAATAACAGATTAAAATGGGACTGGGGGTGCAGCCTAGTGGTAGAGCACTTGGCTAGTATATGTGAGCCCTGGTTCAACCTCCAGTACTGCAAAAGAAAAAAAAAAAAAACAGTGTAAAATGAGCTGGAGAGCTGTGGCACATACCTGTAATCCCAGTGACTTGGGAGGTGGAGGCAGGAGGATCAGCAGTGTGAGGCCAGAGGCAGCCTGTGTAACTGAGTGAGACTCTGTCTCAAAATAAAAAGTAAAAAATGGACTGTGGGTGCTTCTGGGTGGTAAAGCACTTGCAAAAGCATGTGTGACACTCTAGTTTCAATGCCCCAGTAATGCAAAAAAAAAAAAAAAAAAGTATGATTGTTCTCATTTATGGATACATTTGTGATTGTCCCTGAGTTGCCTTACGCACTCAGGTCTGTGAATTGCTGGGGCAGAGGATGTGTGGTAGAGAATAGTAATACCACATACCTAGTTTGCACTATGTGTTTCTAAACTCCTTACATATTTTAACTCACAACAGTAGGCTACCATAGTTACTGTTCCCATTTCCCTCTTATAGACTGGAAAACTAAGGCCCAGAGAGGTTAAATAACTTGCCCAAGGCCACGCAGCTCCTAAGCTCTATCATAAGCAGTCTTGCTTTTCAATCCATGTTCCTAATCATTATATAATTTGCCTTTTGAATAAGTATGTCTCTGTTTGTGGATCTGGGTTTTTATATGCATGCCATTTGTCCCTGTAAATGTTCCAGTGCGTATCCATCTGTCTGGCTTTTAGTGTATCTGTGTGGGGGGGCTTATCTGTATGTGCGTGTGTGTGTCTGTGTTTGTGCATTTATGTTCACACGTACGTGTGGGCTGGTCTGTGTGTAGTTTTGCAGTCCAGCCCGCCAGCCCTTCTTTCGCCAACACGGCAGGATGGGGCTGAGGATGGAGTTCAGTAGGGGTAGCATGCTTACCTAGTGTGTGCAAGACCCTGGGTTCCAACCCCAGCACTGCAAACAAGCAAATGGACAGCAACAACAAAAAACCCTGTAGGCTGTGGGGGTCACCCACAAATCTCTCCGCCACATGGCAGGAGCAGGGTTCTCAGCAGTGCCACCCTCTCGAACCCCAGAGATTTCAGGATTTGCAGACCCAGCTCAGCACAGCTTCCCACACCCACCCAGAGGACCCCTGGGCAACTCTCTGGTCATGAGCTGGGGGCCCTGAGCTGCCAACCCCCATGGGGAGCTGCCCCACCTAGAGCCCTGTCTCCCTCCTCACTATGTGCTAAGTTCTAGAGTTAGTCACCAGATAAACTGCAGTTATTAAGTGACAGAGGAGTCCCTCCCTACTGCAAGGACAGAGGCATACAACAGCACTTGAGCTTCCCGAAGCATAGGTGTGACCTCACACCACCACCCTGCCTGAGCCGATACCACTCCGGACAAAAGCAAAGGCCCGGAAGAACTGCAAAAGAAGTAAATGTGTGGCTTTTGAGGGTTTCTTCACAGGGGGGTCCTACCTTGAAGGAACATGACGGGAAAATTAAGGTTGATCCATCCACCCTAAAGTAACATTTCAGATGCAAAGTTTCTTCAGAAGCTGCAAACTGGAGAAATCCTCATCGCTCTCTGCCATCAAAGCCAATCTCCCCAACCAACCTGCTTTCCCCAGCAGGGACTCACCCAGACAGGGCTAAGCTGGAGCCCAGGGACCCAGACAGAACAGAGGTGGAGCCCGGGGCAGAGTCTTCCCCCACATGTTTGTCCTGACCCCATCAGGGGGAGGCCCCCATGGGAGGAGGCAGGTATAACTGCAGAAAGCCAAATAAGAACATGGCAGGCTGGCCACAGAGGTGGTTGTTTACTGGTGGCATTCAGGAGAGGCTGAGTTGGGAACTGGCTTGCTGATTTTCCACACTTCCTCCAAATCCTTTTCATAGAATCCTCGCTGGCCCCAGTGAAAAACTTCCCAGGGCTTAGAGAACCCTGTGATCCCTCAGCACACAGCCACCTTTGTGAGGAGGTGGGGGACACGGGGCGGGGGGGATGTGGAGATGAAGGCACAGGGCCCCCCTGGCCCACCCTCCCAGTACACTAGTGGAGGACCTGAGCAATTAGCTGGATTTTGGGCGACAGAGGCAGAGGGTGGGACAAATTGTTTGGGACTGTGGGAGGGAGGGGGGACCCCACACCCAGCTGTGGAATCCACATGCTCAGGGAGAGTCAGGCAGCATCCTATCAGCTCTGTAGGCCTCCGAGAAGAAAAGGTGACAAATATCATTTCTGCTTAAGGAATGAAGAGGAGCCCTGTTTCTCTGCCTGCCGCGTGACTTCACCAAGCCAGAGATCCCTCTGAGGGTTCTCTGGCTCGTGCCCTTGGCTCCCCTGTGGTCATGCTGTGCAACTTCTCAGCAGAGGGCTCTCAGTCCCTCCTCAGGCTTCACCCACCACTTGGCAATATTCCCAAGTCCCTCCCAGGTGTTGGCACTAGGACACACCCAGAGGTACAAAGATGAACATCCCTGTCCCTCAGCTGGGGCAGCTTCCCCCCACACCATCTCCCAACTTCTGTCCTGAACATTGTGCTTTCTCTTCCGGAGGGGCAGAGGGACCTGGTTGGTAGGTGCCGTCGAGTCGGTATCCGACTCATAGCGACCCTCATAGGATTTTCAATGGCTGACTGTTTCGGGATTGCCTTGGGAGTGGATTGCCAGGTCCTTCTCTCATTTTTGCGGTGTTGGGAATTGAACAGAGACTGCAGCGCAGCACTCTACCAACTGAACTAAATCCCAGCCTAGGATCCCCATATCTCTGTAAGGGCCCTTGGAACTCATACAGGTGGCCTTCCTGCAGAAGGCGGGCAGGGGCCAGCTGGGCAGTGCTCACCCAATGCTCCTTGCTTGCTTATAAGGAGGCCACTTGTCTCATCCCATGGACGCCTGTATTAGAGGCTCTGGGGAGGATGAGATAGGCCAGGCTGGGCAGTGAGGACCCTGGCCCAGCTGGGAAATTCCCCCTCAGCCCTCAAGGGTTGGAGGCATAAAACACCAGCCAGAGTGAAAACACATTTCTAGGCCTACATGACTGCAAGGGTTGGCAGCTTCATGACCTGGGCATCTATAGCACCTCTTGGACCACATGTCCTGTGTACAGTGAGGCCAACAGATGGCTGTCCCTCTGTGAAGCATAGGTGTCACTTCCCCTGCCCACCTGTCCCTTCTGATGACCAGACATGGCCAAGAAATCTGGCTCTCCAGGGCACCTAGTGGATTAGGAAGGACAGCTGTGACATGCCCCCTAATATTCACCAGGGAAGTGGCAATGAGAAGTGGCAGGTGATGGCAGATTTCCCCAGGTAATAGATTACACTTGTTGTTAGGTGCCATCAAGTTGAGTCCGACTCATAGTGACCCTCATAGGGTTCTCAATGGCTGAGTGGTTTTTTCAGGATTGCTTCGGGAGTGGATTGCCACATCCTTCTCCTGTATTTTGCAGGGCTGAGGATTGAACCCTGGTCCTCAGAGAGTGCAGAGCAACACTCTACCAACTGAGCTAAACCCCAGCCCCAGATTATACTGGTGAGAGCCAAAAGGGGAAAGGAAGATAGTGATCCATTTGATGAAGGATTATTGCCATTTCTCCCAACCCAAGGTATGGTCCCAAGTGGTATCTGGGCTCCACTTCCTAGATAAGCAGTGAATCATCTCTCACTGGAATTTCTGCACCATGTCCCTGCACGCACCCCAAACCTCCACTGTTTCTGGACTCCAGATCCACATAGAAGGGTCCAGAAGCTTGGAACTACCCAGTGTTGGATTCTCATGGCCTATGGTATAGACCAGGCTTGTCAGTGTGTGGAAAAAGAGGGATGCAGTCAGAGGCTCCAGCTCCAGGTTAGAAAGTAGCCCCAGTCTTGTTTCCTTGTTGCCATGGAGACCTAGTAGGGACCTAACCACCAGCCTGTCATAGTGGAGACAGCATGATTCCAGAGTTGGATTCTCTAGGTTCAAATCCTGGCTTTGTCCCTCACCAGATATATGACTTCTAACATGTTACTTAACTTTTCTGAGCCTCAGTTTCCCAATCTATAAAAAAGAGATGAAATGTAAACTTCAAAGGGATGGAATAACTTAATGAGATGATGTCTGTAGAGTTCCTGATTTCCAGAAGACATACTGAAGGTGGAAAGGTAATAGGTAAAGGTACTGGCTATAGTGTTCTACCTGAAATCAAGGATGGCCAAACTCAACCCCCTCCATCTGGGGCTATAGTGCTCCGCACTGCCCACATGCTTTGCTGCTTTTGGCATTTAGAAGCTTTGAATGCACACTGCTCCTAGGCAGAGTTCTTCACGAGGGTCAGGAGTGGGGATTGACACATTTCTTCCAAAAGACACGCCCAGGCTGCCCCCACGTCTTTGCGAACTTTCAATAGTGACTGCTGGCAATCCCAGTTCCAGGAACAAGGGACGATTCTGCTTCTCTGGGAAACGCACTCCCGCTGGCTCAGAAGACCCAACACTGACTCTTAGTATAGGGACTATGACTGCCCTGCTGAGGCTGGAGTCTCTCCTCAGGTGCTAGACACTGGGCTCCTGGGTCCACGGACCCAGGAATAAACACACAGATAGCAAAGGCAAGCAAGAGCAAGAAAGACTTTATTGAAAGGATAGACAAAGCCTCTGTAGAATGCGGTGTGTCCCAGACTGGGTAGCTGAGGAGGGGCTGCTGTCTAGGGGTTTTCATGGTCTTTTTCTGTGGGCTGGACTTTTTTGAGCTGGCTTTAGTAGATTGATCCTCAGTTAGAGAGCACCTGCATACTTGCCCAACAGAGTCAAAGGGAAGTTGTTCCTTTTGCTTCTACCTGGAAATTGATTAGCTAGGTGACCGTTGGCTGGGTCATGGGACTCGTTTTCCTTAGAAGAACAGGACTGAAGAGAATGAATTTATGTTATCTGACTGAAACTCAGGTGACCTAATTGGTTACCTGGTGATCTTCTTGCTTCAGTGGCACCCTCCTTTCTAGGCCCCATTTCCCTGATCCTGCCTGAAGTTTGCTAACTCCCATCACCACCAGCTGTAGCACAGGGCCAAGGCCCTGCAGGAGGTCATAGCTCCTAGAACCTTCATGACACCCATCTCCAGGCAGGCCAGCAGAAGCCAGTGAGAGGAGCACATGTCCCCCAATTCCACACATCCAGTCTCTCCAGCCCAGCACCTGCAGCCTGGCTTGTCTCTTTCTCCTACTTACCCACTCTCTCCCAGATAGCCAGAACATGGGAGGGGCAAAGAGCCCACTGTCACCCCAACTCCACTTCACCACCAGCTTCGCCATGCAGAGATGGAACTTTCCTGTTGCCCTGGAGGTTGGAGTGGGCAATCACCAGGCTCAAGTGCCCAGTGAAACCCTCAGGTACATGGACTTGCTATTTGAACCATTTCCCAAACAGATTAGGCAGGGTTCCTTGCAGCTGTTCAGGGGTTCTTCTTCTGCAGGAAGACCCATTCCAACTGCCCTAAAGCCCTCTGAGTTCAGCTCACAGTGGGCCCATTAGTGTCTATTAATTATTGGTGGCATCAATCAACAAGCAGCTATTGGCTGAGTACCCACTACACCAGGCACTGAGCCAGACCCAGGAAAACCCTTGGAACATCGTGGGCTCTGGATACCACACATCAGAAACCAAACGGAACTTCAGGTGCAGGGAACTTAGGTGTTCCTGAGCCCTGGTTTATTCCTAACATGAAGTCCTAAATAAGCCCCCTTTTCCATACACCTATACACCCAGGGCTGGAGTCTCCTCACCGGGTCTCCCTGAAAGTCCCCCGGAGGAAGCACATCCGCTGGGGGGAAGGGTCTCTGCTTCCTTCCAAGACCCTGTCACAGCCACCACCCAGCTGTACAGTGAAGCACCGGCTTGCAGGCTTTTCCACTCGGCTCAGACCCCAGCACGAAAGTTTGAGTTTATGAATCATTCCCTCCTGCCTCCCGTCCTCGCCTCCGGAAGTGCTGCGCACACCCAGACACATCACCCAGACACCGTTTCCACATTAAATCCGCTCCTGTAGACCGGGAGAATGGACCGCAATGTCTGCTTTCTCCTCCCCACTCCCAAGCCTCAGGGTCCCAGCCAGGACTTTCCAAAGTCCAAGCAGCCAGTTAGTTGGAGGGCTATGGGAACAGCAGACGAAGATCGCGGATTTAACTGGGGGGCACTAAGACAAGCCTAGTTTAAAGCCCCAAACCCCGCGCTCTAGGGAATGTGCATTTCGGTTTGCGGCATGTGCCTTGGTGGTGGGTGCGGTGTAATAAAATCTGTGCGGGCCGCCTGTGGCTTGAGCGGTGATGAGGTGTGCATACCTGGCAGATGGAAATCTGGGAACTCTCTTTCCACCCTGCGCTCGCCTTCCAAAGTTTGGCGCGCGGGCCGGGAGGCAGAAGGCGGGGGGCGCACGGCTGGGCGGCCTACCCGGGGCCCTAGAGGAGGTTCCGGAACGCCGGCGCCCCACTTACCCCGGCCGCCGAGACCTCTCCGGTGCGGGTAGACCGACTTTCCCCGGCTGGCGTCCACCGCGGTCAGCATCCGCTCGCAACCTCGCACTCCTCTGGGAAGCGCCCGGCAGAAGCCGCTGCGCGGCCCTGACTCCCGCGCCGCCAGCTTTGCGCCCTCCTGCGGGCGGCGCGGAGGGCCGGACAGAGGCGCTGGCTGCCCCGCGGGTCCGCTCACGGGGCGGGAAGCGGCGCCAGGAGGGCGCCGTCCTGAGCAGCGAGCGGGCGAGCGGGCGAGCGAGCGGTGGTGCCTGGCGCCCTCCTCGCTCCAGGCGAGCGGCTCGCGGCTCGCGGCAGCGGTGGATTCCTGAACTGCAGCCAAGGCGCCCGGGGAGCTCTGCTCCTCCTCCTCCTCCTGCTTCTCCTCCTCCTCCTCCTCCTCTCCTTCTTCACCCCACCCAGCTCCCACCCCTGCGCTCCCGGCTACTTGGGAGCTGTTGGCGAAGTTGGCGCAGCGACTGCGCCGGCCAGGCCACTGGGGGAAGGAAGGGGAGGCTGGGAGGAGCCAAGGGGAGGGGAGGGAAAAGAGGGGAGAGGGGGAGGGAGGGGAGGGAGGGGAGGGAGGGGACCCGCCCCCAGGGAGCCTGGACCCCTCTGTGGGCCTTTGTTCCGGACGCTACACGACTCCTGCGCGTCCCCGGGGACTCGCTGGAGGCTGCTTAGATCCCCAGCCCTTCCAACAGGGCTGTGAGGAACTCTCCGTCCTGGGTGGGTAGTGGGAGAGAGGCTGCAAGGAGATCCCCATGGCTTCACCCTGCCACATCCCCCCCCCCCCCAGGCCGTTACCCACCTTCCAGGGAGACCCTGGCCTGCGTGTGTTCTCCACCATCTCTGCCCAGGGAGGACCTTCCTGCCACCACACTCAGGACAGGGGGAGCTAAATGACTATCCATGGGGTTTCCAAAAACCACAGCACCCCTTCCCTGGCGGCAACGGGTCATCCATCCATCCTCATTCACTTTCTCACGCCGGCAGCCAGTCCTGAGCTCACCAAAGCAAGACCGGAGAAGGGCCCTTGTCCTTAGCCAGCTGAAGGCTGAGCCACTTGGCATTATCTTCGGACCCTCCAGAACAGCTGGAGCATCTGGCCCTTGACTGCTGGGTGCATGAGGACGCCTGTCGCCTCCTGAGCGTGGGGCAGTAGCCGGCTAGGTAGTACCAGGTCTGAGGTACAGAGCCCACTTTCCGGAGAAGCGCATAGTAAGGGATTCAACTTCGGAACGCGAACCCCAACCTCGGGTTACTTGTTGGAATCCCGATGATGCGGAATGCCTTGTGGGAGACCATCTGATTCCGGCTTGTCGGTCTTTCCTCCTGGGACTTCCTAGCATTTAGCCTCATGAGCTAATTCAGGCCTAAAGACAGTGATCGTGGCATTTCGTGGGAGCCTATAGGGTTTTGACACAATGAGTTATTTCCTGTAAAGGAGCACCAGGAAAATAAGAAAAGCGAAAACTGAGACAGCTGTCCTTGACCTCCCTCTGTCATTTTAAATATTTACAGCAGAGAGAGGAGGTAACAGACATGGCTTAGGCACAGATGCAGGACGAGACAGAACTGAGTAAGACCCAAGCCTTCCTAGGACCCTCTTCTCAGGTGGGAAGTAAGAATGAAGCGTCCTCTGAGGCAGTGGCTGGAGGAGACCTGGGCAAAGTGCTCTGGGCTCTGGTGTGAGAACTCAGATTCTCTTAGCAGAAAAACCTCTGGGTGCTTTTGTCATATTATTAACCATTCTGTGGCCTGTTGTAGGCACCAGAGACTTGGTGAGAATTTAGATCCCTGCTCACCTTCTGGGAACCTCCCTGCCTCCCTCTTTGCGCATCTCTCCCCCTCCAAGCCTCTGCCTTGGAGTCTGTCTGCAGGCTCTCCAACAGGTTTGGAGTGAGGGTACCTTTGCACGTGCATTCCTCCAGATTCTACCACCTCTTCTCAGACGGGAGGGTCCCTCTGTCAGCCTCACAGCTCCACCAAGAAGCTGCACTGAACTGTATGAGCTGGCCTTTCCCAGAAGGCCTTCTCAGGAGGTGGGGTCAGGGCACAGGGAGTCTTGGATTTTATCACCAGAAGTTCTTGATGCACCTCCCGAGATACAAAGGCCAGAAGCCAGAGTTGTGTCTGCAGAAGATAATAGACAATGGGACTTTGTGTTGCTGTGGAGCAGTGCTGAGAAATCCTTACTGAGCCCACATTGGACACTCAGGCCCACAGAGGTAGCCAAGCCCTAGTGCTACCTTCTGTTTAGGGAAGACAAACATCTGTCTAAACTAATACTAGTGACCCTGAGGTAAGCCTAGGGAAGGCTTCGAAAGAAGGACCATAAAGCTGGGTGTGATGGCATATGCCTGGAATCTCAGCAGTTGGGTAGCTGAGAGGAGGATCGTGAGTTCCAAGCCAGCCTGGGCTACGTAGTGAATTCAAGGCCAGCTTGAGCTACAGAGTGAGACCTATCTCAAAACAAAACAAACAAAGGAACAGGACCATAGGTTTGTACAACTCCAGGGGCATCAGATCATCAGATTATGATATGACAACTGGCTTTCATGCCATGCTGCAGCCCCCCGCTTGGGCTTCAGAGCTGAGCTGGAGTTCTGCAGGTGGACACAGAAGCAGAGGTGTGTGAGGCAGTCATTCCCCAGGCTGTGGGCCAGCAGGGTAGCCAGTGCGTGGGCCACCAGTGAAGATATCTTGTGTGCCATCAGGAGGTAGAGAGCAAAGGTCTGAGCCAGGACATTGGAGACTTTCATCCTAAAGTAGTCTCCAGTCTTGACCTCTTACCACCATTGCATGGCCAAGAGAACTGATTGCATTTTTTTTGTCCTATTTGAAAAATGGAGGCAGGTGTGGTGACACACACATGTAATCCCAGTAACTCCAGAGGTGGAGGCTGGAGGATCACAGGTTTGAGACCAGAGGCAGCCTGTGTAACTTAATGAGATCCAGATTCAAGATAAAAAAAAAAAAGGTTAACTAGAAAAATTTTTTCAAAAGTGGGGCTGGGTCTGCAGCTCAGGGGTAAAGCACTTGCAAAGTATCCATAAAGCCCCAGGACTGCAAAAAAGAAAAAGAGAAAAAAGAAAAGAGAAGGAAAATGGAAAGAACTTTCCACTGATGGGACTGCCGAACTGTACCATCTTAACCAAGCAATCCGACAAATGTCACTGATGGGACACACTGAGGACATGGCAACAAGTATGAATATTCTTGCCCCGAACACATCCCCTGAATCTGGTAATGGGAAACACCAGACACATTGAAGCTGAGGGATGGATGTTTACAAAAACTGGCCTGTAATTCTAAAATGCCAATGACAGAGCAAGGCCAAGCAACTGGTCCAGAGGAGAAGAGACTAACGGGATACGACTATGTGATAGGCAGATTTGGGTGTTGGACTGTTGCTTCTGAGAGTAGGGGGCAAAAGCCTGAGACTCCTGTCATGCTAGAATTCATTCTCTGGCTCTTCTCAGCTTGCTTGCTCTGATGGCACAAGTTATCAGACTGTGAGCTGACCTATGGAAGGGCCCATGTTTGAAGGAAATGATGGTGGCCTTTTGGCCAACAGCCAGCAAGGAATGGAGGTAGGCCCCGGGCCCAATGGTCTGCAGTGACAAGAATCCTGCCCACAATCCCTGAATAAGAGTAGAAGCATGTTGCTGTTGCCATGTCCTGCACGGCGGAGTTGAGGGAGTTGATGAGAAAGAAAACAGGACACAGGGGATCTTACAAGAGAGTAAGATGTTTATTAACTTGATGCTGTAGTTTTATATACTTTGTTTTCACTTAAAAAGAACTTTCCAAGCACTCTAAGATATTTGTTTAAAGAGAACTTAGTTTTTGTCCACAGCTTATCAAAGTACTTGAAATAGAGAAACAAAGCCTTCTCAGCGTTCCCATGCCATCCAAGGACACACAGCACAGGTGTTTCATGAAGCTTAGTAAACAGGCAGGGAAGTCAGCACAGAGTGCACTGAGGTTATTGGCCCTATCATGAGAACAAGAAGCCTCAGGAACAACTTCTCATTCCCTTGGGCCGCAGCTTTCTGGGCCTCCGTCAAGCACTTCAAGTTACACATGAAAAGCCTCACCAGCAGGCCCCGGCTGGCCTTCCATAGAAGCAGAGCCAGCCTGCGGAGCTGAGATGACCACAGTCAACACCTTGGTCCGTGTCTTTTCAGGGACCCTGAAATAAATAAAGAGCCCTATAAGCTGTGTCCAGGTCCCTGACCCACACCCCTTGAGATGATAAATACTGGTTTATGCCCCTAAACTCTGGTAATCTGTTACACAGCTGTCTGTAGCTAATAAAACAACAAAATGCCATGTGTCACCCTGAACAATCCTAGAAATAAAAAAAGTTACCATGAAAGACATGATTTAGAGGTAATTGGCAAAATATACAAACACGGACTGAATAAATAGTAATACTGTAACAGTATTAAGGAGCTGGGATTTAGCTCAGTTGGTAGAGCGCTGCGCTGCAGTCTCTGAGGTCCCAAAAATGGGAGAAGGACCTGGCAATCCACTCCCAAGGCGATCCCGAAACCGTCAGCCATTGAAAACCCTATGAGGGTTGCTATGCGTGAGATACTGACTCAACGGCACCTAACAACAACAACAACAACAGTATCAAAATGGCCTGGTGACTGCGGTTTTATGAAAGGAGATTCTGTTCACAGAAATACACATGAAAAAATTAAGTCATGATTTCTGCCCAGTTCAGAAATTACAATAATAATGATTAATAACAATGCACATATTACATATAATATACAATTATAAAGACTGTTTCATTTATATATTAATTTATCTATTGCATAACAAATCATCCCAAAACTTGATGACTTAAAACAACAAAAATGTATCATCTCTCACTATTTTGTGGTTGACTGGACTCAGCTGGTAGATTCCTTTGCTCCTGGTGGCCTCCACTGAGACCACTCTGCTGCCTTCAGTGGACAGCTGAGCTAGGCAGGGCTGGACACTTTGAGAAAGGTTCACTCAAGTGTGTGGTGCCCCTCAGCATGGCCTCGATGCATATGAATAGCTGGGCTTCCTCCCATGGGAGCCTAGAGGAGTCAGCCATGAAAGCTTCTTAGGCAGCATGGAGCTTCCAAGAGGGAGAGAGTGTCAAAGTGGAATCTGCCCATGCTCCTCAGGCAGCCTGGCTGTGTGCGGGCCAGGAAGCCACTGAGCAATCTCAGGGTCCAGGGAAAGTGGTCTTCCTTAGGCCAGGAAGAGCCAGTGGGGCAGTGACTTGGAGGAATGGGAGGGGAGTGTGGGGAGAGGAAGAAGATAAAGAGGCTGCCGCCTGCAGGGTAGAGCCCAGAGGCTCCACAGCTGGGAGGAAGCTCTTCTCTTTGCACTGCCTCCTATCTCCATTTCCTTTGTCTCCAAATAGTTTTAACCTAGGAGTTGACTTAAGGATGCCAAGGAGCAGAGGGAGAAAGAAAACCTTCACTAGTTTAGCACAAAATGCTAGGAGCTTAACTCATGTTATTTCTTTTAGTCTTCATAGCAACACTGCAAAGAAGCCATTGTGATCCTTTTTGAAAAGAAGAGGTACCAGAGGTCCTGAGAAAGGCAGTGAGTTAAGCAGACTCCTGCTGGGGTATGGCTCAGTAGCAGAGCACTTGCCTAGCATGAACAAGTTTTGCTAGGGTTTGGTCCCCAGCATTGACCAGAAGAAAGAAGAGAAGAAGGAGAAGAGGAGGAGGAGGAAGGGGAAGAGGAGGAGGAGGAGGAATGTATTTTATGTACTGCTTCTTTATTCAGTGAACTTTTTTTTAGCTTGGGACTGTGTTATACTTGAGAACACAGGGACAGATGATGTCTTAGCTATTGCTGCAATAATGCTGCATAACAAACACTTTCCAAACCCTGGTGGCTTGCAACATCAAATGTTTATTTCCTTCGTTCCCAAGTCGCTGGTTTCAGGTGGGCTCTGTTTCAGGCCACGGGTTGGCAGGACTTGGGGTGAACTGAGCATCTGGCTGGGCTCAGGTCTCTTCTGCCTATCACCACATTCTACTTGGACCAGTGGCTACCCTGGGATCTGTTTCTTCTTAAGGTAAATTATAGAAGTGCAACAAACAAGTCAAACCATACAAGCACTTTGAAAGCATCTGCCTATATCACTGGCCAAAGCATTTCCCATGGCCATGCCTAAAGTCACTGAGGCTGAGAAGTGTACTTTGCCTACCATGAAGCCACAATAATGGCGTACATCGATAATTCAGGGAATGAAGGATTGAGAGCAATGATCCAGGCTGCCACAGGGAGGAGGAGGAGGAGGAGGATAAAGAAAGTGCGCAGGGTGTGGGGGGAGGAAGAGGAGGAGGAGGAGGAGAAGGAGGAGGAGGAGGAGGAGAAAAAGAAAGAACTATAGATTAAAAGGAAGAAGGAAAGGAAACTTCAGAGGCATTGCATTATAATTTTTTTAAACTTCGTATTTTCCTGATGCCTCAGCACCCTCATAAGCAGACTGAGGACACCCTGCCTGAGTAACCAGGTACCTCATTGTGATAAGGCTGGTCCCTGCCACAGGTATCCTTTCTTAACTGCCACCTCCTCCCCAACTATGACCTAGTGCTATGACATGCCACTGAAACCCTCAAGCCTTTCCCAGGAGTCCTGCCCAGTTCAGAAATTAAAATAATAAATGATTAATAACAATGTATATATTATATATAACATACAATTATAAAGATGTTCATTTATATATTAATTTATCTATTGCGTAACAAATCATCCCAAAACTTGATGACTTAAAACAACGAAAATGTATCATCTCTCACTATTTTGTGGTTGACTGGACTCAGCCTCCCCATCTGGACACTGGGTGAGACAATGCTCAAGGTCCCTCATGGCTCTGGACGGGCAGCTCCACAGCCCTCTGCTTTCCAGCCACCCAAACCCCCGCGCAATGAGCTGATTCCTAGCATTCGCTCCCCTTCGGATCCTGGCCAGAAACTGGATCAAGAGGTCAGCTCTGCTGTCCTGGGGACTCTGGGGCACTTTGAGCCCCTCTCCAAGGCCAGGTTGGGCAGCAGGGGCCTGTGGCCTGGTGGGAAGCTGCCCAAAATGTCATCAGAAGAAAGCCAAAGGGCTCTGTTGCCATGGTGCTCAGAATGCCACCCAGGGTGCTGAGGAGCACACAGGCCATCTGTCTGTGATTACAGCCTGGCGACTGGATGCCTGCCTGCCTTCAGGTTGGTGGAGGGTCTGCCTCCATGGCTATGGAGAACTCACCCTGGGGGTGGCCCCCACCCCACGGGAGCACTCTAAATGGAATTTGCTGCTGCACTCAGAAGTGCCCCGGGTACTGGCCTCTCCCTCTAATCTCTGCTTGAACTTCCCAGACAAGAGATGGGAGGGAGGAAGGAGCGTGGGTGGTCAGTAGACCTCTGCAGTGCCTCCAACCGGGGACGCCTCCAGGACACAGTGGTACTTGGAGGGCCTGGGTTCAAATCCTGAGCCTGGCTCCAGCAGCTCAGCAGCCTCTGTGCACCCCAAGGACATCTGAATATCTCTGGGAAATTATAGCATAGGGGTGGCCAGGCTTCCAAATTACAGGGCTGCCAGGCTAACTGGTGATTGGGATGGATAAAAATAACCCCAGGCCAAGGTCAGAAGGTGAAAGGTAGCATGCTCTTCTCAGAGAACTGGAGTGGCTGCAGACATGGCCCTGGCTGGACACTGGCGGCGGGGCCATGCTGCCTTCTGCATGCACCTCCTGGCAGTCAGGCTGCCACAAAGTCACTCCCTCTCCCGGAATCTCTGTCATCTGACAGCTACTTGTCCAGAGACAATGTGGACAAAAAAGAGATAAAATTCTAAAGTCAATTATTTCACTTTTCTCCCCTCTTGGGGCCTGATTAAAAATAAATATATATTTTGTTGTTGTTGTTAGGTACCATCAAGTCAGTATCCGACTCAGCGACCCTCATAGGGTTTTCAATTGCTGACTGTTTGAGGATTGTCTTGGGAGTGGATTGCCAGGTCCTTCTCCCATTTTTGCAGTGCTGGGAATTGAACTCGGGACCTCAGAGACTATAGTGCAGTGCTCTACCAACTGAGCTAAATCCCAGTCCTCATAAATATTTTTAGGCTCATTTATAAAACATAAATTGTTGGAGATTTTTGATTTTTTTAAATGATTCCTTTTTATTTTATTATTATAATTTTTTGAGACAGGGTCTTACTGTATTGCCCAGGCTGACCTCCTGCCTCAGCCTCCAGGGTGCTGGGATTATAAGTGTATGCCACAAGCCTGGCCCAGGATTCTTGCTTTTTTTTTTTCCTCCAGTATTTGGAGGTTGAACCCAGGGCCTCACACATACTTTGCAAATGCTCTGCCACTGGGCAGCAGCCCCAGCCCATGTTTTATTTTTTATTTTGAGACAGGGTTCTGCTAAGTTACACAGGCTGCCTCTGGCCTCAAGCTTGCGATCCTCCTGCCTCCATCTCCAGAGTCACTGGGATCACAGGCATGAGCCACCATGCCCGGCCTTGATTCTTGTTTTTTAAATGTGCTAGCAAGACAGAACAGTGCGCAGAAAGCTATAATTTATATAGAGACTGGGCTGGAAGGGGAGCATGTACTTACCTTTCATACAGAACCATGGATTATCCCTGGGGGAATCTCCCAGAACTAGTAACATCTCTGCCTCCCAGAAGGGGAACCGGATCCCTGGGGCCACATGCACATGGGAAACATTTATGTTTTTCTTTTGCTTGCTGTATAGAAACTTAGAAGGCCTCTAAAAAGTGTGTAGGGGGTGTGTCCCAGAGGCATCCTTGGAACCAGCAACTCTGTTGCCTAGAATTTGTCCCAAGAGATAACCTGTGAGGTGCACAAAGATGTCTGTGAGAGGGCTTTACACAGAATTGTTTGTGTACTGAACTGGGATTGGGAAATCCAATGGCATGTATCCATGGAAAACTATGTAGCTATTAAAAAGGACAGTGTCCGTCTATAAACTGTGCCCTGGAAAGACATTCATGGTCATTATTGAAGGGAAAGGCATGATACAAAATGGCATCAAGCAGGACATGGGTGTAGCTCAGTGGTACAGCACTTGCTTTGTATAGCTTGCCCACGGAATGGCCTGAGCCAATCAGCTTTGAGTCCAATTGTCCAATCAGGTTCAGGGCATCAGCATGGGGGAGGCATGTATGACCCCTAGTACTACAAAAACGAACCAACCAGTATGAGCTTTGTTCCATCCATGTTAAACCAGGTGCACGAGCCCTGTGCCTGATATTTGAAAAAATAATTGTGCAAAGGTTATCAGTAACTTCTGGCTCCCCAGAATAGCAGATTAACAACTCTCTCTCCTTCCTGCCCCCCTCGATTTCCTGGTAACTTGAAAATAACCTGACAGTGTCTTGACACTTCACCTGTACACATGGCTTTCCTAAGAACACAGTCATCTTCTTACAGAATCATTATGACACCTGAGAACAGTAACATTAATTCCATAATGTGACCAAACACACAGTATGCATTGTATCCAAATTTCAACTCTTTTTCCAAAGTCTCTCTCTCCCTTTTGTTTTCCCTGATCCAGCACCCAATCAAGTTTCATGGCTACATTTGTTAGTCTGCCTGTTTTTAATCTGACCTCATCCCCCACTTTTGTCTGTCACGGGAGTAACTTTGTCTGGCCTCACAGCCATTTATATTCCCTCCTTTCAGCACTTACCATACTTGAGTTTGGGTTGCCATCACTCCTGCGAGCTTTAATTTGGGTTCCACTGAAAGCAGAGCCTGAGACGAGGATTTGGTGCAGTTTATTGAGGAGTTGCTTTTAGGAAGCAGGGACAGAGGGGGGCGTGTGACAGGACAGGAGGAAAAGCTAAGAACAAGGCATGATTGAGGTTGCTGTGTCTCATGTCACAGGCATCCTAGAATGGTCCATCACTGGGTAGGAGGCTGAGGCATCTCCTGCTGCTCCCACTTGTGTGGGTGAAGGATGGCCTGGGGTTTGCATCCCCACCTTAACTAGGCTGCATCTGCCCAGGGGCCATCAAGCGTCCGTCACTTTGGAGAAAGTGCTGGGCAGGAAAGTGGAGAGACATGTATGGCAAGCTGTGCATGGATGAGACCCCTGTGGCATCCACAGGGTGCTGTCCACCATAGCTGGGGCTGCCATGAGAGGGGCTATGGCCAGGTAACAGGCCCATGAAGCACCTGCTGTGGCAAGTGCCTTGCT
Organism: Pedetes capensis; assembly: GCA_007922755.1. Lineage (NCBI taxonomy): Eukaryota > Metazoa > Chordata > Mammalia > Rodentia > Pedetidae > Pedetes > Pedetes capensis. The sequence goes on along the minus strand of VMDO01001871.1, from coordinate 101,342 downwards.
GGTCTAGTAGAGTAAAGCTCTCAAAGATGGAGATGAGAGTGAGTCCTGCCCTTCCAGGCCAGCGCTGGCAGAGGTACCCAGGCACACTCCTGACCACACAGCCTCAGGGTCTGCACGCCCACTTGGAGTCGTACCTCCCAAGAGGGGAGACTGCAACCTATGGGGCGTGCTCCTCCCGGTCCGGCCCTGATGTTCAGATGGGTGGCACTGCCACCATGCACACAGATACTAAATACAATTCACTCAGGACCCTCAGGTGAGGGGTGAGGACTCCTGCGGCTCTCAGGACGCTGGCGGAGATGGGAGAAAGGAAAAGCCTTGGGCACTTTTGCCTTCCAGGGGCAAACACCTGTGTTGGTGGTCTCGGTGGTCATGAGGAGACAGTTCTTGCTTCCTCGGTGATCAGATGGAGAGCGAGTTCTTTCCTTATTGGTCGCTGCAGGAGAGCGGAGAGAACTGGGTGAACAAGGGAACTTGTTTCCTTGCCAATGGTCGGGCGAGAAAAAAAGGGTAGAGCTGCCACAGTGCAGCTCCTTATATGGCTCGCCCATGGTATGGCCTGAGCCAATCAGCTTTGAGTCCAATTGTCCAATCAGGTTCAGGGGATTTGTGAAGGGTTTTATACAAACATCCAACCAACTTACTTTCATTTTCCCTAGATTTAGCCATTTTTCCTGTTTTGGGTTTTTTTGCCAATGTCCTCCCAATTTCTCCCTACAGAAACCTACTTCTGTCCTCCCTCTGGCAAAAGGCACTGCAGGAGAGCTGCACTGAGCTGGGATAGAGGGAGAGGAGCTACCTGGGCTGACTGCGCCCTGACAGAGGGAGGCTTGAGCCAGCTGGGAAGGGCCTGAGGAAGGGCAGGAAGCTGGGCCTTCTTGGCCGACAATTGGCACGAAAGCCAGGAAGAGCCTTGGTGCCTGGCTGTGGTGAGCAGGTCACAGTGGGCCACAGGTTCTCCCCAAGAGGGCTGAGAGCTGAAAAGGCTGCAAGCCTTGAAGGTCTGGGAAGTGTGGCTGGGAGAATGTGCAGCCTGGTGTCTGCTGCTGTCATAATGAGCAATCACACATTTCATAGTTCAAAGCCACACAAAGGACCATCTTACCATTCTAGGGATCAGAGGTTCACCATGGGCCTTGCTGGGCTAAAATCAAGGCGCCGCAGGCCGGGCTTACCCTAGAGGACCCAGGGGAGGAGCCATTTCCCCACTTTTCCCAGCTTCTAGAGGCCACCACACCCTTTGTCCCACAGCCTCTTCCTCCATCTTCAAATCCAGAACTGCCTATCCTTCTGATGACAGCTGGAAACACACTAGGAGGGCCGGGCTTAATGCTGGACAAACCCATTCTCTCCACCTCACCGAGGGCTGTATTGTTGCCTCATCAGCTCTGATCCAAACACTTGGCGCCTTTATGGTGTCTTTTGTTACCCAGCAGTAAGACTCTCTCCATCCTTTTCAACATTCAATGGCTTCCTGATCCCTGAGCACGAAATCTGAACTTGGTCCAGCAAATGGACTCCTGAGTATATATCCAAGGAAATAAAATCAGTATGTTGGAGAGACGGCTGCACTCCCATGTGTATTGCAGCACTATTCATCATAGCTGTGCTAGGTACCTTTTTGTCACTGTGACCAAGATACCTGGCAACTTAGGGAAAGAAAGATTTATTTTGGCTCCCAGATTCAAAGGGTTCAGTCTATAGTTGCTTGGTCCCAACTTGGGCATAACATCATGGTGGAGGAGGTGAGCTGTTCACATCACAGTGGACAGGAAGAAGAGAGCAAGACAGGAAGTGGGCAGGGATAATATACCCCTAAGGATCAGCCCCCATTTTCCCTAGATTTAGCAAGTTCTGTTTCCTAAAGTTTCCAGAGCCTCTTAAAATATTGCCTCTATCTGGGGACCACACAGTTGAATTGTGAGCCTATGGGGGACGTTTCACATTCAGACCATAATATTCCGCCACTGGCCCCCAAAGGCTCTTGTCCATCTCATAATGCAAAATACATTTAGTCCATCTCCAAGAGTTCTCAGCGTCTTAACAGTTCTAATATTGTACAAAAATCCAGGTTAAAAGTCTCTACTGGGCTCTTCTCTCTCTTGAGAAGCCCACATCCATGTCTTGGAAGTGTGTTGTGATTCCTTCCTTACCCATTTTTCTTTCTCTCTAAGCACCCACAATTACATTAAAGTTTGTACTATCTTCTACCCCATCCAGTAAACTTTCTAACTTAGTTAAAAAAAAAAATCTCTACTGAAATCGAAGGTAGTCTCTTACCTGTGAGCCCCCACAAAATTAAAAAGAAAACAACACACTTCCAATATATAATAGCATAAATATTCCCACTCTAAAAAGGAGGAATGGGGTTACAGAAGAATATTTGGGACAAAAGCAAGGCCAATGCCCAGCAGGGCAAACCCTGAATCCTGTCGCTCCATGTCTGGCCTCTGGAATGCATGGTGTTGTCAAGTGTGCTCCTGTGGGCTTGGGCAGCCACACCCTTAAGGCCTTGCCATTTGCAGCCTACATGGCCTCTCTCCGGCTGCTCCACATCCTGGCATCTTCAATATCTTGGAGTCTCTATCACAACCTAGGTTTTGCCCTCACAGCTGCACGTGTTGCCCTCTCAAGGGTTCCCCACAGAGAATCTGCCCCTGCTCCATGTTGCCTGGCCTCCAGGGTCTTCCTATGAATCTGGGTGGAAACCTCTGTGATCTGGTAACTCTTACATTCTGCATGTCTGCAAAACTGGCACCATGTGGACACCACCAAGGTCTCTGCCAGCTGGAGCAATAGCTGGGTCTCTTAGACCTTGGCTGCAGTAGCCTCTGAGTGCCTGGGCAGCTGGACCCAGAAAAGCACTTCTTTAGGTCATCCCATGTGAGCTGGACACCCATTTTTCTCCCTCTTCTCAAGAGAAATTCTTTCAAATGGGTTTACAGTTTTACTCTGGAGCCTTCAATGCGTGGGGTCTGGCCAATTTCCTATTGTCCTAGTACAAGGTGCTTGGCTTCTTTAATGGTGCTGATCTCCTTAACAACCATACTCTCATTGTCTGCAGCTTTAAACTTCTCCTTTTCTAGCTACAATGCATGTTTTTCAAATCTTTCCACTCTCCTTTTGCTCTCAATTTTCACTATAAACCTGGCTTAAAGCAGCAAGTGATAACTTTGCCACAGCCTGAATGCTGTGCTGTCTTAAAATTTCCTTCACCAGTTGGGCATGGTGGTGCACATCTGTAATCCCAGCACTCAAGAGTCTGAGACAGGAGGCTCAACAAGAATTTGAGGTCAGCCTGATCTCCACAGCAAGTTCTGGGCCAGCTTGGGCTACAAAGTGAGACTTTGTCTCAAAAATAAGTAGATAAATAAAGAAAAAGGAAAAAGGAAAAAAGAAAATTCCTTCATCAAGTTAATTAGTCCATCACCTTTAAATTGAGCCTCCCACAAAGTTTCAGAACACAGACAAAATGTAGACAAATTCTTTACCAGAATATAACATGTATGGTCTCTAATCCACTTCCCCACAGCGTCTTCATTCCCACCTGAAATCTCATGAGTGCCGTCCTTACTGCCCACGTTTCATCAGCAACCTGCTCTTCTGTGCTCCCACCAGAATCACCCATTAAGCTTAGCTTATAGCCTTTTAGGGCTTTTCACACTCATATATCCAAACCCTTCCAAATTCCTCCCACAAACCAATCCCAAAGGCGTCTGCACCGCACTGTCAGATAGTCACAGCAATGGCCTCACTTCTCTAGTATCAGTTTTCTGTGTTAGTGACTTTTATCAATGCTATGACCAAATTCCTGACCAAAACAACTTAAAGGAGGGAGGAAAGATTTATTTGGGCTCCTTATTTCAGAGGGTTCAGTCCACATGTTGGGGAGGGCATGGCAGAGCAGAGCAGTTCACCTCATCACAGGCCAGAAAGCAGACACTGAGACAGGAAGCAGCTTGGAATAATATACTCACAAGGACCCACCCTCAGTGGTCTATTTCCTCCAGCTAGGCCCCACCTCCTAACATTTCTACAACCTCCCAAATAGTATCACTAGCTGAGGACCAAGCATTCAAAACACCAACCTGCAGGGGACAGTTCATGTTCAACCCACAACACTAGCAAAAATATAGAATCAGCCTAAGTATCTATCAACAGATGAATGGAGAGAATGTAGAGTATATGCACAATGGAATATTATTCAGCCCTTAAAAAGAATGAAATTCTGTCATTTGCAATAACATGGATGAGCCAGGAGGACATTAAGTGGAATAAAGCAGGCACAGAAAGACAGATACTACAGAATCTCACTCACAGCTGGAAGGTAAAAAAGTTGATCTCATAGAAATAAGGAGTAGAATAATGATCACTAGGGGCTAGGAAGGGTATGGATAAGGTGGGGATAGGGAAGGGTGGGTTGACAGGTACACCATTGTAGATGGATAGGTGGAATAATAATTGCACAGTAAGGTGACTACAGTTAACAGTTACTGGTATTTCTTTTGTTCTTTTTGAGACAAGATCTAGCTAAGCAGCCCAGGCTGGCCTCACCTCGAGAACCTCCTTGGGTTGGTTAATTTATTGTCACCTTGATCGGATTGAGAGACACTGGGAGATTAGTAAAGCTTGCCTCTGGCTGTTTCTAGGACCATGAGGGCTCTGACCTCACCACTGATTTGACCCATTGATGGACTCAAAGTCTGAATGGACTGTTGGGAGGTTTGTGGAAAGTGGCGCCCGGTTGCTGGGGCTGTGCCCTTGAAGGGAGCATCTTGGCGCCGGCCCCTTCGTGTTACTCTGTTTGCTTCCTGGTCGCTATGGAGTGAGCAAGTTTATTTCGCCATGAGCTCGCTGCGAGAGGTTTCGTCATGCCTCCGGCCTGAGGCAGTGGAGTCAGCAGACCATGGGCTGAAGCCTCTGAGGCTGGGAGCCCTGACAAATCCTCCCTCCTTTTAGGTTGCTTCTCTCAGTATTCGTCACAACAACAAAAGTCTGACTAACACAGCGCTGCCTCCGCCTCAGGTGCTGCGGTTACTGTGGCGCACACCTCTAACCAAGGATGCAAAAAGGTGGGAGGATCTTGAGTTTCAGGTCGCCTTGGGCTACACAGCGAGTTCCAGGACAGCGTGAGTTGTATAGTGAGACCACATCTCAAAAAACCACACACACACAACCAAAAATTCACACTCCTCCAAAGGCTTCTCAGCCTGTGGACGCCTGCTGCTGCCTGCCCAGCTCCTGGCCGTCTCTCCTCAGACCATTAAACTGCTTTCCTGAAGCTGGGTGTGGGGGTGCTCGCCTGTATCCCAGCACTTGGGAGGCTGAGGCATGAAGATAGAGGGGAGTTCAAGCCCAGCCTGGACTACATAGAGAGTTCCAGGACAACCTGGCCTACACAGCAAGACCCTGTCTCAAAAAAACAAAAAACAAAAACAAACAATAGGTCCCCCCAAAACTTCACAACCGAATTCTTTTTCTTGAGGTAGAATTCATGTAAGATCAACCATTTTAAAGTATACAATTCTGAGCCAGGCATGATAGCACGTGTTTGTAATCCCAGTACTCAGGCTGAGGAAAGAGGATGGAGAGTTCTAGGCTGGCCTGGGCTAGATAGTGAGATCTTGTCTCAGAAAAAAAAAAAAGAAGAAGAAGAAGAAAGAAAAGAAAAGAAAAGAAAAATTGGGTGGGGGAGGGGAGAGCAAAGGAGGGACAATTCAATGGCTTTTAGTACATTCACAATGTCATGCATCCATTGGCTCCATCCAGTTCTGAAGCATTTTCATTACCCCAAAAGGAACCCCGCTGCTTATTTAGCAGTCACTCCCAATGCTCCCTCACTGTAGCATGTGTCAGGGCTGCATTCCTTTTCATGACTGGGTAATTTTCCAACCAAACTGGCCTCTTCAGTTCTAGAGAGCAGCAGGCTGTTTCCTATTCCCCGGCCTTTGCACATGCTGTTCCCTCTGATTGAAACTCTCCTTCCCTGCAACTTTCTTCCTACACCTTCTCCACGCTTCTCCACTGCCAGCATCTGTGAGATGTCCCTTACAGGAGCCCTTGGAGAATCCCGTGTTCTGTTACAGCCCCTGACCAAACTTCACAACTTTAATTTTTCTTGTAAAGTTTGTGTTTCAGCCCAATCTCCCCCACTAGATGAGAAGTCTCTTGTGGGCAGGCCTTGGGCTTTTCCCACTCATCACCTGCTGGATGGAAGAAGTCTAATTCCGCCTCAGTCGGTGGGCTAGGAGTCAGGGATGTATGTGCCCCTTCCTAGGGCTGCTATGGGTTCTTGTGGAAGCCAGAGAAGACGAAGGTAAGCCTGTTAATGAGGGTACTTCATGCATTATTACCGTGGGCAACTTCACAGGGTCTCTCCTGCTCTTCCTCATCCTTGGCCCCAGTCCCTTGGCACCAGGCTGCATGCGCAGTTTCCCTGGGACCAACCTGGAAATCAGAAACAGAGCGCCTTGTTGTCGCAATAAATGTTGTGTTCTTCTGCCCTCTTCTGGTCACTGTCAGGATAGCAAATAATAACGTCCTCACTTTCCTCGTGCTATAATTAAAGTGGCCGCCAGAGGACAGTGATCTCAACACTCTTCCACCCAAGTGTTCCCTTGTCCTGTCCCAGGTTTTTAAAAAGTTGCTGTTAAGTGCCACGGAGTCGGGGAGCGACCCTGTGTACAATAAAATGAAACATTACCCGACACCGTGCCATGAACACGATCTTTTTTTATGCTTAAAGGCATTGTTGCAATCACTGTGTTGCATCTAGTTGATGGTGTTCCTTTTTTCGCTGACCTGCCACTCTCCCAAACAGGATGTCCTTCTCTATGGATTTGTACTTCCTGACATGTCCAAAATATGTAAGATGCAATCTAGCTATCCTTGCTTCCAAGGAGCACTCTGGTTGCACTTCTAGGTTGGATCTGTTCTAGTCCATGGTATATTCAATATTCATTTCCAGCACCATAATTCAAAAGCATCAATTCGCCTGTCTCCTTTATTCAATGTCCAGCTTTTGCAACCATATGATGTGACTGAAAATACCATGGCATGAGTCAGGCACACCATCATCTTCAATGTGACATCTTTACCTTTCAACACTTTAAAGAGGTCTTTTGCAACAGCTTTTCCCAACTCAATGCGTCTTTTGAATTCTTGACTGCTGCTTCCACAGGTGTTGATTGTTGAACCAACTAAAGCAAAATCATGGACAACCTTAATCATTTCTCCATTTATTATGAAGTTTTGTACTGACCCAGTTGCAAGGACTTTTGTTTTCTTGATGTTGAGGTGCAATCCATACTGAAGGCTGTATTGGATTACTGTTTTTTTAAATCGCTATATTGAGACATAATTCAATTTTATGCACTTCACCCATCCAAAATGGCTCCTTCGGTGCTCTTTGGTATGTTAATAGAGTTGTGCGACCATCACCCCAGTCTAGTTCTGAACCTTTTCTGTTTTGTTTCTCATTGTTTTTATTTGTTTTGTTTTTTTGAGACGGAGTCTCACTAGGGAGCCCAGGCTGGCCTTGAATGCACGATCCTCCTGCCTCAGCCTCTCAAGTGCTGGAATGTCAAGCATCTGGCACCGCGCCTGGTTATGAAGTACTGTCATCACTCCCCAAAAGAAATTCTCATCTTTCAACTGTCAACAACAGTTCCAACTCTAACTGCATGCCAGCCTAGGCAACTTAGACAAACTCTTTTTAAGGGCCTGGGAAGGTAGCTCAGTGGTAGAGCCCTTGCCTACCCATAAGAGCTGGGTTCCACCCCTAATAATTGTTTAAGTGTCTAATTTTTTGTCTGTTTGTATAGTTCATGTAAATGAAATCATACAGTACATGGTTTACTGTGACTGGCTTCTGCCAGTTTACACAATGTTTTCAAGGCTCATCCATGTAGTATATATTGGTATTGCATTCCTTTCTACAGCAAAACCATATACCCCCTACTGTGGTGCTGCATGCCTGCAATTACTGCTACTTGGGAGGCTGAGGCAGGAGGATTGCAAGTTCAAGGCCACCCTGAGCAACTTAGACCTTGTCTCAAAACAAAAATTTATCAAGGGTCTGGGGGTGTTGCTGAGTGGTAGAATGCTTGCCTACTGTTCATGAAGCCCTGGGCTTCCAGTACTACCCCCCCCCCCCAAAAAATCACTGAATGGGTGAAATAGCATATTTTATCCATTCATGAGTTGATGGGAATTCAGGCTATTTCTATTTTTGACTATTAGGAATAATGCTCCTGTGAATATATATTTTTCCTTGCAGTAGTTAGCAGTTGAACCCAGGGCCTTGCACACACTTTGACGTTCTCTACTACTGGAATGCACCCCTAGCTCATTTTTTAATTTTTATTTTGAGTTAGGCTCTCTCTATGTTGCACAGGCTGCCTCTGACCTTGAACTCACCATCCTCCTGCCTCCACCTCCTGAGTCGCTGGAATTACAGGAGTGCTCCACCATGCCTGGCCTTCCTGTGAACACTTATGTATAAGTTTTCTGTTGGATGTGTTTCATTTCATTTGGGCAGATATATGTAGGAGTAGAATTGTTCAACTCTACGTTTAATACTTTTGAAGAACTGCCAGGCTCTTTTCCCATAGTGGCTGTACCATTTTACACTCCTACTCACAGTGTATGAAGGTTCTGATTTCTACACATCCTCACCAACACTTGCCATTGTCTGTCACTTTTATTTATTTATTTATTTATTTGTTTGTTTGTTTGTTTTATATTTTTATTGGAACCTTTTTTGATAAAACCAGATACTTGAATAAAACAAAATAAATATAAGTAAATGTCTTATTGGGGGAATGGTGTCTTAGTATGTTACCCCATGATCATGAATTGTGTGCTCAAGTGATCCCCTCAGCCTCCAGAGTACCTGAGGCTACAGGTGTGCCCCACAACACACCCAGCTACCACCGTCTACTTGGTAGACAAATGTCCCAAAATTTCTAGTCAATTTTTTTTTTTTGCCTGAGAAGTTGACAGCTGCTCACAAAGATTAATACAGGAAAGAAGTTTTCAGGATCTGCCCATCATCAGATAGATGTCATCCTTCATGTTGTCATTTTTATTATAGCCACTGTGCTATTGGATGTGAAGAGGTTGCCCAATGTATCTTTTTCTTTTCTTTTTTTCTTTTTTGCAATACTGGGGATGCTGAACCCAGGGCCTTACACATACTTTGCAAATGTTCTAGCACTGAGATGCATCCCTTTTCTATTTTTTCACTTTGAGATAGGTTCTTGCTAAATTAGTGCAGGGTGTCTCTGGCCTCAAACTTGTGACCCTCCTGCCTCCTGAGTTGCTGGGATTACAGGCATGCACCACTGTATCCAGCCAATATATCTTCTTTCAAAATGAATATTTTGAAATCTTCTTTTCCTATTTTCAAATAAGATGCAGAAATTAGTGATTCTCAAACTTTCTGACCTTGGGACATTCTTACAGTCCTGAGAATTATTGAGATGCCAGATATTTGTTCCATTAAAAAAGGGTAACAATAATAAACTCATTACATGTAAACATAAACAATATATTTTTATGAAAAACTTCATTTCCAAAACTACCAGAGCAATTGTGTGAGAAAAGTAACATCGTTTTATGCCTTTGCAGCTCTCTGAAATGACTGTTTTCAGAAAATGGTGGGTCTTCATATCTGCTTCTGCTTTTGCAATGTTGAAGAAAATCTGACCTCACACAACCATGCAGCAACATGTAGCTAGGAAAGACAGGAGTATTCTAATAGCCTTTTCAGATATTTGTGGACATGTTTTGAATATACACCAAAACTCCAAAGTGGCAGTTTCTGAAAGGTTAGTTGCAACATAGACTAAGAAATCGTATCAATGAACATTTCACATTCTCTTACTTAAAATGCACAGGTCTGGGGTCTGGCATAGTGGCCCACGCCTATCACCCCAGCAGTAAGGCGGCTCACGCTAGAGAATTTTGAGTTCAAGGCCCGCCTGGGGTACACAATGAGATCCTGTCTCTAAAGAAAAAAAATGCATGTGTCTGTCTGCCTTCTGCTTTTCATAGATCTTTTGCTCACACATGATTTTATAGCAACACCTCTTGGTCAACTGGAAAATTTGGGTTCATTAGGTTGTGCAGATCTTCTAAAAGGTGACACATACTGAACAATGTCAAAAAATTACACCTTTTCATTTCTCATTAATGTCACCTGATCCAGCTTACCTGAAGTCTTTAAATACTGGGAAGTTGTCAAGCTCAGGGTGGTGGGTATAAATTTTCCAAAATTCAAATTCTCCCTTGAAATCTCCCACTGTATCATTGGCAACAAAGGCTGTCTGTTGTTTTCCTTGAAGGGACAAGCTCACTTCCCTCCTTTTTGAGAGAATGTCTGTCTGCAAAATGCCCAAATCAATAACCATAGTTTGTTCACCGGTCATTCTTCCGAGTGTCCGGCTGCTCCCCAGACAGAGGCGTTCAGCTGACTCTGCGCAGCTCACAGGTGCCTTTCCTCTGGACAGCCACTTCCCACTGAGCGCAGGCCGGGCACTTCATGCGTGACTTCCAATTCACCACCCAGAACATCCGACGGGTGTGGTGGACTCGGGATCTCTTTCTGGGAAAGCTATCATTATTGCTGCCTCACCTAAGACACTCTTAAGCGACGTTGGCTTCCGTCCTGGTGCTGGGGTGTGAACTCAGAACAGAGAATGCCCTGTACCACTGACCTGTGCCACAGCCCTGACCCTGCAAGTGTGGGTCCCTGCAGAACACACGGGGCCCAGCCCACTTCCGGGCCACAGCTTGGTTTTCTGCTGAGATCCCAGCGGCTTCACCTCCAGGTGCACCTCAGCCAGCGAGTGTCACCACGGGGAAAGGCAGTGCTGTCAGCCCTGTCAGGAAGGGGTTTAAGGACCCCAGGAGTCTGCATTCTCACTGCAAAGACCACCACATGGTAAGCCTCACCCACAACACAAACAACTTCAAATCTGTGTAGAAGCCGGGCACCTGGATACTCGCCTGTAATCCCAGCACTTGGGAGGCCGAGGCCGGAGGGTCACTGGTTCCTGGCCAGCCCAGGCTGCCCAGTGGGACCTCGTCTCAAAAAGACAAGAGCTGGGCAATAGCTCAGTGGGTTTGATCCCCAGCACTATCAAAAAAACAAAAAACAAAAAACATGATAACGCCCAAACTAATGTATTAAGAAAAATAAAAAATAGTAATTTATCATAATTACATGCACCTATTAGTAAGTAAATGCCCTGGTCAAGCTTGCCAGCAGACCTAAGGTGGACAGCACTCCCATCTCAAGTAAAAGTAGCCCATGTCAGATAATCCTTTTCTTCCTTCTTTCTTTCCTTTCTCCTTTTTTTTTTCTTTCTTTTTCTTTCTTTTTTCTTTGCTTTTTCTTGAGTTGGGTCTCACTATGTAGTCCAGGCTGACCTCAAACTCATGATCCTCTTGCCTGACACTCCTGAGTGCTGGAATTGCAGAAATGCACCACAGCTCCTGGCTTCATATCAGAGAATATATGTTTTTAAATATCAGTCTTAAGAAGATTATTTTGGGAACTTGAATCCCAGGAGAGAAGCTGCTATCAGTGCTGCAATTTTTTCCCTCTCCTTTCCTTTCTTCTCCTCTCTCATTTCCTTCCTTCCTTTCTTCCTCCCTCCCTCCCTCTCTCTCTCTCTCTTTATTTATTTCTTCTTTCTTCTTCCTGTGTGCACGTGTTGGGGATTGAACCCAGGGCCTCGCATGTACCCAGTCACCAAGCTCTACCCCATGTTGTGATTTTCTGAGATGGCTGACACTCTTGGTGAGCCCACAGTGGTGACACATGCCTCCAATTCCAGTGACTCAGGAGGTGGAGGCAGGGGGATTAAAGTTCAAGGCCAGAGGCAGCCTGGGTAGCCCAATGGTAGAGCACTTGCAAAGTATGTGAAAAGACCTGGGTTCAGTTCCTAAGTGCTGGAAAGAAAGAAAAAAATACATTAAAAAAACCCCAAATGCTTGGTGAAGTTGCCTATCAAATTAGTCTTTCGTCAATTTCCCTTCTCAGAGTATGTTTTAAAATATGCAACAAAACAAAACCTGTATCTAGGTGAAGTGCAACTTGTTTTCTCACTGATGTGAATCTCTGAAAGGCATTTGGAAGCCAGGCGAGGACCCTCTGGACAGCTTTTGGTCTCCAGGGCCAGCTCTGATCATTGCAGCGGGCTCTCTCCAGTCTCTGAACCCAGTGCCTGCAGCACCTCCTGCGTGGCGGCAGCCACCAAATCTGCCTGAGCCGCAGCGCCACCTGGTGGAGCCCTATACATCCAGCCTCTTGCTCACCACAGACCTCTCAGTGGGTGACTAAGGCAGGGCTGGGGCCAGGAGAAGGACCCTAGCAGAAGCCCCGAGATTGAGGCCAGCTGCCTTTGGTGACAAGGGACTGTGGACCCATCCTCAGCCCGGGGATAGAAGGGGGCAGGCCCAGTGCAGCACACTGCTGGAGAGACCAGACATGCATGTGGAAAATAAGCTGCATGATGTCATTTTTAAGAAGCTGCAGATGTTAGGACCTGGAAGGACTTGGATAGCCGGAGACAGCAGGGGGTGTAGACTCCAAATTCTGGAACTTGTTCTGTGTCTTGAGGACTAGGTCACCCCAGGTTCAGTCTCATCTCAGCAGGTCTCTGGATGCACCATGCTCCCTCTCCCCTCAGGACCTTTGCACATGCTATTCCCTCTGCCTGGAGCACTCTCCCCTACCTTGTATGTTTGCCTGTTTAGCTAGTCCCTCAACTTCTCACCTTAGATGCTGCCTCCTCCAGGAAGCCCTCCCTGACACCCTAACTCTGAGTCAGGTGACTTTGCTGGCTCTGTACTCACCACCAGAATGTTTGTTCCACTCTGTCTCTGTTGGCCTTTTCAATGCAGCTAAGAGTCCACTGGGACAAGATGGACAAGATGGTTCTAGGTTTCTCTTGAATCCGCACAGGGCTGACATGGCTGGCAACCAGAGTTCATATTTGTGGACTGGTAGATAATGTACATGAATAGGATAGAAGGCTGGAAGATGTAGGGGATCCCCATGAACTGGGAGGGGTACCCTTGGGAAGTCAGGGGAGATGAGTTGTGGGAAAGGGCAGGGCAGGTCTGAGCACAGGATTGGGGGACTTGGGAAGCTATAGGGTGGAAGGAGGGCCCTTCTCCCAGGGCAGGAGGGGCCCAACATTCCCATGCCTGGCCCCTGACCAGTGTGAAGAAAGAGAAATAGGGGCTGGGGAAGTAGCTCAGTGGTAGAGCACGTGGCTAGCATGCACAGGCCCTAGGTCTGATCCCTAGCACCCCCTCCTCCAAGAAAGGGAGCCAATGTGTTTCTAAGCCCCAGCTTCTCCCTGCCCCATCTGCTCCCTGAATTCTCCACCCCCCTAAACGTCCCCCAAAGTCCCCAACTGGAAAACATCACAGAGAACAATCACATTACAGTAGATGGCTGGTGGCTCCAGGGTATTTTCAAAATAATGAGGAAGCCATGCCTTAAATCTGACCTTCCAGATGGGTGTCATTGAATCTGTCCCCAAGGACTTACTGGACACACAGAGGCTTCCTCCTCCTCCTCCTCCTCCTCCTCCTCCTCCTCTTCTTCTTCTCCTTCTCCTTCTCCTTCTTCAAGTTAGAGGTCTCAACACGTGTTCCAGGATGGTCTTGAACTGGACTCAAACAATCCTCCTGCCTCAGCCTCCTGAGTAGCTGGGACTGCAGGTACAGGCCACCTTTGCCTAACTTTAAATGGAAAGTCTTGGTATTTTTTGTGATCTATTAAAGATAGTACACTTTTAAGGAATAATTACATGGAAATTGAGGCACCTGGAGAAGTTTAGGTAAACCTGGAAAGGAAAAACCTACATTCCCCAATTGGTATGAGGACGTTTCTATTCCCCAAGGGAAGGTAAAGATGCCAGAGAAGACAGAGTTAAATAGGCTGTTAGAGGGAAAGGTGCCCTAGACAGCCAAGGAAGATGGTAGCCCGAGACAAGGGAGAGATGTGCATGTGGTTGCTAAAGAAAGAAGAGTGGGGAGTGGAGAGGAAAAGAGGAATGGAAAATGAAAAAGTGGGTGCTGGTTAGCTCTAGTTTTTTTCCAACTAGGGCATACCCAGTGTGACATCAGTGGGGGTCGGGGGGGGGTAAGCTCTGCACACCTAGTTTGATGTGGGCATAGGATCTTTGTTTTGTAAACAGTTTGAGGGCTTGGGTTGAGAGTGGGACCCATTTGAAAATGTCCTTCCAAGGACATATGAAAAAATGCTCACTCTCCCTAGCCTTTAGGGAAATACAAATGAAAACAACACTGAGATTCCATCTCACTCCAGTAAGAATGGCCAAGACTAACAAAGCAAATAATAAGTGCTAGTGAGGATGCAGAGAAAAAGGAACCCTTTCATACTGCTGGTGGGACTGTAAACTAATTCAACCACTTTGGAAATCAATATGGAGGTCCCTTAGAAAACAAAACAAACAAACAAAAAGAATAGAACTGCCATACAAACCCAACTATATCACCCCTGAGAATATACCCAAAGGAACATAAGTCATCATACCACATGGACATCCGTACTTCCATATTTAAATGCAGCACTCTTCACAATAGCAAGGGTATGGAGTCAATCAAGATGTCTTTCAACAGATGAATGGATAGAAAAATTGTGGTATATATACACAATGAAATATTATGCAGCAATAAAAAATGAAATTATGTCATTTGCAGCAAAATGGATGGAACTAGAGAACATCATCTTAAGTGAATGAACCCCATCTCAAAAAGAGAAATATCATATTTTCTTATTCACATGTGGAAGCTAAACCTAACTTGGGCTAGGGTTTACCTAAGTTGGTAGAGCACTGGTCTGCACTCTCTGAGGACCTGGGTTCAATCCCCTGCACCACAAAAACTAGAGAGGACATGGCAATCTACTCCTGAAACAATCCAGAAACAATCAGCCATTGAAAACCTTATGAGAGTTGCTGTGAGTTGGACCCAAAGGCACCTAACAATAACAACAAACCTAATTTAAAAGGGAAACCCATGTATGTATATATATGTATATATATATATATATGTATTATATATATATATGAGCAACAATATTTATCAATGAAGGGAAAATATAAGCAAAGCTAAAAGAAGGAGGGAGGGTATCAGTGGGGGTGAGCAGAGGCTGGGAAAGGGAGGAAGGGGAGGGGAAATAAAGTAGAGGGCCAAAGGGGGAGATGATTACTTCAAAATATATCATGCCACTTTATGAATATATGGGAATTATGGTTCTGAGGTAGGATAGAATGATAGGGACGTTTAGGGTATATGGAAAAAGAAAGAGCTTTCACTGCAGGATCTTGTTTAAATCTCACCAGCTGAGAATCAAGAACTTTGACACAACTACTGTAAAGAGGCCATTGAGTTGACAGGACCATCACCATCTTAGGTAACACACTCCCCCTCTTGAGAAACTATATACTGGAAGAATTTTAACTGTTTGATTTTACTGGCTTCCCAAATAAATTGCTAATTCTTAACCATTGAATGATTAGCTGTTAGCCACCCCATTCTGCTTCTGTACCATGCTGCTTGCACAATAGAGCTATTACCTGAATGATTGCTTGCTGTAGAACTGCTTGTTTTTTTGTTTCTGTTCTCATGATACAAATTACATCAGGAACTTGGAAATTGTGTACAATTCATACAGCTTGGAGATTATAAATTTGCCAAAATTTGCCTTTATCAGCCCCAAGTAACTGTTCCTTGAGAGCACGGATTTTAGAGAGACATTAGTCCTCCGTGGCCGCTGGCTCAAGAAAGACTCCCTTTTAATTGGCTTTTTGCTGCTTGTGGTGTGTTTCTGATCTTGGGTTACAACACTACCAAAAAGTCTGCCATCAGGACTGCCTGCACAGAGACGTTAGTTTTGAGAGACATTTTAAATAATGAAAGTGTTAAAATGGCAATAGCCATGTTGGGGTCAAAATATATGTAACTTTTTTTTTTTTTTTTTTTTTTTGCGGTACTGGGGGTTGAACCCAGGGCCACGTGCCTGCATGCTCTGCAAGTGCTGGACCACTGAACTGTACCTCAACCCATTTTTTAACTTTTTGAGACAGGGTCTCACTAAATTACACAGACTGCTTCTGGTCTCGAACTTGCAATCCTCCCACCTCCACCTCCGGAGCCACTGGGATTACAGGCGTGCGCCACCATGCCCAGCAAAATATATGTAACCTTTGAGTTTTGCTTTCCCCTCTGTAACTCTGTGCTTCTCTAAGACACGCCCAGGCAACTCTCTGTGACTTTTTTTCTTAAATCTATACAATTTATGGGGGCTGAGGTTTGGCTCTGTTGGTAGGGTGCCACCCTGTGCTCTCTGAGGCCCTCAGTTTTATCCCCAGCAACAGCAAATACAGGGGAAGGACATGGCAATCCACTCCTGAAGCAATCCTGAAACCATCAGCCATTGAAAACCCTGTGAGTGTTGCTATGAGTCAGACCTGACTTGATGTCACCTAACAACAATACAATATGTAGTCTCATTTTACTAAAGGGAAATTCCTGCCAATAGAAAAAACCCTAAACAATGGAAGCTCTTCTTTTGATCTTTTTGGCACATCCCCAGCGTATGATGGGCCTTTTCAGGCTCAATCACACTAGGTGCCCAGGACTGACATCATACGTGCCCTAGGTTAAATAAAACTGGAGGGAACACGTATGCCAGCCTCTCTTTTTGGCTTCTGGTGCTTCACTTCCTTAGTAAGTTCTCATCTGTATCTTGGATGCCTCTCTCTCTCTCTCTCTCTCTCTCTCTCTCTCTCTCTCTCTCTCTCTCTCTGTCCCCCCCCCACACACATGCATTCTAAAGTGTGAACTTAATAAGCTCTATAACTTTGTCTCATTCTCTCTGGCTTCTCCTGAAGCTCTCTTCTGGGACAAACCAAGGACCCAGCTTAACTAGGGGAACTCCTCAGGCTAGGTGGCCACACTGAGCTGTACCTCTCTGCTGTGTTGCGGTGACATTTCCGAAAAAATGTAAGTTGACTAATGTCTAAGCAAAAGGGACATAACAGTTGTGTAATGGATATAGCAAAAGTCTTATTAGTCTGTACGCTACCAACATTTATAAATAAATAAAAAAGAAAGAAAAAAAGAAAATGTCCTTCCCATGTCTTCAGAGACACATGTGGCTTCTTCATCATGATGGAAAGGCAGGAGCCATTTTCAGTCCCCTTTCCTCCATCTTGCCTGTGCCTAAAATTCCAGCACTCAGGAAGCAGAGGCAGGGGAGTGGAGAGATTGAGGCCAGCCTGGGCTACATAGCAAGACCCTGCCCAAATACATAAATAAATAAATAAATAAAATCAGAAGCTGGGGCTGTAGCTGTGGCAGAGTTCATATTTTGCATTCTCAAAGCCCTGAGTATAAAGCCCAGCACTACACACAAAATTTTTTTTTCAGCTAGTGGCCAAGGATTAAGATCAAAATTAAGATGAAGCTGGACGCAGTGGAGCATGCCTGTAATCCCGGCGCTTGGGCTGAGGTAGGATCAAGGGCAGTTTAGGGACAGCTCGGGCTACAAAGTGAGTTCCGGCCAGCCTGATCTGCGTGGACAGACCCTGTCTCAAAAAAAAAAACAAAAATGATTAACTAGACAAGAAGGATTCGGGTCACTTCCCTGCAGGGAAGCGATCAGTCAGCTGAGCCCCATAGGAGCTGTTATGGCTTCTTTCCATGTGTATCATTTTATTTATTTATTTATGTTTAGTTTCTGTGGTCCTAGGGATCGCCTGATGGCTTGGATCGTCTGGAGCTTTCTGCTGTAGTCTGGTTGGTCAGAATAGCTGTTCTTTAAGAAGTAGTGGATCCGGATGTCAGACATTGCAGGGCCACGGCCCTCCCCGCCCTCCCTTGGAGTGGCATTCCTCAGGCCCTACCTTCTCCAGCCCTGCCTTTCTTCTCCAGCCTCGTCCTTCTCTCCCCACCAGGGACACCAGCCTGGTCTGCTACCCATCTCTTCCTCTGTGGGCAGCTCCTCTTCTGACCCAACCTCTGCCCCTGGACACCCTGTCTCCTTCCCCAGAGACTCCACTTTCTTTGGATGCTCAGAAATGGGGTGCTTTCGGGGGGGGGGAGGGGCTTTTCACACCACTTCTTTTTGTGTGAGTGGTGCTGTCGATCAAACCCAGGGCCTCATGCTGTAAGTGTGCTATCATGGAGCCACATGTGTGGTCCAAAGCTGCTTCCTAGTAATGTGGTCGTTTATGTCATTAATATGAAATCCACAAGTGTCTTCCTCCCTCCATTTTAGAGTGGAGGAAATGCAGGTGCAGTGAAGGGGCTGTAAGTGGCAGTCAGACACTGCTCAATGCCAGTGCTACGGGCTGGAGCAGGCTGAGGGGTTCTCTTCAGAGACCTCTACTCAGGTAACCAGGACTCTAGACATACACTGCAGAAAAGAATTTCAGGATGAGTCTGTAGAAAGCAAAGTTGGAATTTATTACCAAAAAGACTCACATTCAGAAGACAGAGGCAGGAGGATCCATGTGAGTTGGAGGCCAACGTGGTCTACATAGTGAGTTCCAGGCAGCCTGGGCTGTGCTACATAGTGAGACTTCTCTCAAAAAGCCAAAAAACAAAAAACCAAAACCAACCAAACAAAATCAACATAGTTCTAAGCATTGCGGGGGACATACTTGTTCAAGGTAAAAGACAGTTTAATACATCTAAGGGTCAGGTGTGACCTTGTCAAGGAAGAGCTGAGTTTAATTGGCTTAGCAATGGCTATCTATGAGATAGGGTTTTGGTCACTTTTGAAGTTACTTTGTTCAAAGCATTTAAAAGATTAAGCAGCCAGAGAGTACATCACACGCCTGTAATTCCAGGGACTTCGCAGAGGCATGGGGATTAAATTAAGGACTGCAAATCCAAGGATGGAGGCAGCCTGGAGCTGAAGGTGCAGCCCAGTGGTAGAGAGCTTGCAAAGTATGTGCCAGGCCCTAGGTTCAGCCTCCAAATACAGAGGAAAAAAATCAAAGAAACCCCAACAATTTCAGAAAAGCAAGGGCAAGTGTGTAGCTCAGCGGTAGCATGCTTGCTTAGCACATGCAGGGCCCTGAATTTGATCTGGCCAGGGATAGAACCCAGGCCTCCAGGCTCCTAGACCTTGGAGTATGCTGGCGCTGTTCAGAGACGGGTGGCTGAGGCACATGGAGGAGGAGGACCCTTCCAGGTTGCTCAGGTGTCAGGAGCATGGCCCGGACCGCACGGGGTCAGGCAGGAGACGCTCCCAGGAGAGATGCCCCCAGGAGAGATGCCCATGAGCTGCGATGGGGCTTCTTGGAGGAGGTGGCCTTCTGAAGGATAGGTGGGGAGCAGCAGGTGTGCGCGTGTGTGTGTGTGTGTGCGCGCGCGCGCGCGAGTATGATCACTCTGAAAATCAGTTAACACTGAAAAAGTGTGATGTGACAGCTGAGTCCTCCAGCTGCCTCTTGTTAGTTGGACTGCCACATCCATCCCTAAGAAGACCGCTTTCCGCGCATCTCCAGGACAGGTCAGAGCGGTACCGACGCGTGCAGGCCTGCGCTCCTGCGCTGCGCAGCGCGGAATCCCGCCGGCGCCGCCTGCCGCCCTCCTGCTCACCCGCCCAGGTGCGGTCTCTTCTGAGCCTGCCCCGGCGTCCGCTGCCCTGCCCCCGCCACCTAGTCCCCGACCTAAGGACACGCCTGAGCAGGTAGTGGCTCGGCGCGCGGTTTCTCATCCTCTTTCGCTTCTCTTTCTCGGGAAACGTGAAGTTTGGTCTGCCGGGGTTGCATAAAATTGCATTTCGAAAGCAGATGAGGACTGTGCAGCGTGCCCCAAGTACCCGAGGGTTCCCGGAGAGTTTTGTGCACCCTGTGGGTGGGGCAGAGGGGCGTGTGAGGAGAGAGGGCCACCATCCATCTTTCCCCAAGCGCTCGAACCCCATCCACCCTCAGCTGACTTTCCGTTAAAAATATCGTCAATGCGTGTGGGATAAGTCAGGCTGATGGTCACTGGTTACTATTTCTGCAGGACGGAGGCTGCTGGGCATTTGGCAAAGCTATGTATGAATGAATGTCTGTCTGTCTGTATGGATGGATATATTTTTGAGCAGTAATTAGTTAAGCCATACTTTTTCTGTATCTGTGCTTTATTTTACAATAAAAATGTTTTATAAGTCAGACATGGTGGTGCCTGCCAGCATTCAGGAGACTGAGGCAGGAGAATCCCAGTTCCAAACCAGCCTGGGCTACCTGGCTAGACCTTGTCTCCAAAACAAACAACAATGACAAAAAAATTAAAACATTCAATCCTATTTGCAAAAGTGAAATTCCTCCAACTCTATTTTCTTTCCTCCATCCCTTCTCCTTTCTTCCCTCCCTTCGCCTCTCCTTCTCTTCCCCTCTTGGTCTCTCTCTCTCTGTCTCTGTTTCTCTCTTTCCCCTGAGTAATTGGGACCTTGCAGAGAAATAAGCCAATACTACTGTAATTTCTGGGAGAAGGGCCTGGCAATCCACTCCCAAGGCAATCCCGAAACAGTAAACTGTTGAAAACGCTATGAGGGTCGCTATGAGTTGGACATGACTCGACGGCACCTAACAACAACAACAACTGTAATTTCTACATACTAAATGTTGACAGGGCTGGGATTTAGCTCAGTGGGTAGAGCGCTGCGCTGCAGTCTCTGAGGTCCAGAGTTCAATTCCCAGCACCACAAAAATGGGAGAAGGGCCTGGCAATCCACTCCCAAGACAATCCCAAAGTACTCAGCCATTGAAAACCCTATGAGGGTTGCTATGAGTCGGATACCGACTCGATGGCACCTAACAACAACAACAAATGTTGACAACTAGCAGATTATTTTAAGATGTAGAACCTAACACCAAGATTGTGCATGTGGAACCAGCCCTTCAAGGGACAGATTCATGGCTGTCTGGCAGGTCTGTCTTACAGCCTGACTTCCTCCTTATTTTGGAAATCCCCAGAGTGGTGACTTGGGGCCTTTCAACCATCTACACTGCTGGGACCATCCTGGGGGGTATTCTACCATAGGGTGAGGTTGGCTAGGGGTTATTGGAATGTACAGGGAAGGAGGAAAGGGGGCAGAGAAGACCCTAGGACTTGCTCACTCTTTCTTTCCCTCCCTTTCTTTCCCTTCCCTTCCCTTCCCTTCTCTTCTCTTTTCTTTACTTTTTTCTTTTCTACTACTGGGGGTTGGATTCAGGGCATGTTTGGCAAGTGCTTTGCTACTGGGTCTCCAGCCCATTTTTTATTTGGAGACAGGTCTAAGTTACCTAGGCTGTCTCTGGCCTTGAACTGGTGATCCTCCTGCCTCAGCCTCCCAAGTCCCTAGGATTACAGATGTGTACCATGGCTAGTCCACTGACTTTGAAGGAGGAAGAGGAGGCCTAAGAACCTTAAGTGGGTGCACTGTGAGGGCCCTCACCCCAAGTGAGGCCTGGAGACACAACTCCTGCTCCCCTTCCTGGGCTCTGCTGTCAGACCACCCCAAGTGTGTGGCCTGTGCAACATTCTCTGGTTTTGAATTTGGAGTTCATGGAGTAAAAGGCAAATAAATAAATAAATAAATAAATAAAAATAAATATTTTTTAGGTAATGGAGCTTTATTAATTATTTATTATTAAGGCAATACAATTCTAGTGAGTAAATAATCCAAAGGGACAGGCAATTCACAAAAGAAACTCAAGCAACTGAAAAACACCTGAAAAGGATTGTCACCCAGATTTAAAGAGCCACAAATAAAGGCAACAGCTGGAGATGTAGCTCAGTGGTAGAGTGCTTACCTAGCATATGCAAGACCTCAGGTTCAATCCCTAGCACCAACTCCCCCAACCCCCTCAAAAACAGCCAACAAAGAAACATTTTCATACTTATCCCACTGCCAAGGATGAAATGCTTAATGCTACAAAAATGTGGGGGAAAATATCAGTATAGCCTTCTAAAGAGAATTTGGTAATATAGAGCAAAGCATTAAATGCACATTCTGTTTGCCTCAGCAATTCCAGTTCTAGAATAAACACACATGTCAAGATATGCATTCAGTGCAGAGCTCTGTCTAATTAAAATACTAGGAAATGGGGCTGGTGTTGTGCCGTAGACCAGCTGCAACCTAGACAGAATCCAGGGATTCCCGAAGGTGGATGAGGAGGTGATGGGTAACAGACACAGCAGCTCAGAGGCAGTGTGAACTTGTTCCATTTATTTCCAGATAACTCAGCCTTTTTATACAGAATTACAATTTATTAAATCTTATGAGCCTGCAGAGGTAGCCCTGTGGCATCCGATCCCGTCAGATCTCGGAAGCTAAGCAGGGTCAGGCCTGGTTAGTACCTGGATGGGAGACCGCCTGGGAACACCAGAAGCTGTAGGCTTGGGAGAAGGACCTGGCAACCCCCTCCCAAAAATCAGTCTATCATTGAAAACCCTATGAACAACAGAGAAGCACTGACAATAGTGTTTCCCCTGTTGTACAGAGGGTCTCTATGAGTCGGATACCGACTTGACGGCACCTAACAAATCTTACGAAAGGTCAGAAAAAGGACAAGGAAGTTGGTTGCATTGATGGAATCACCTGATCAATTGTCACATGAGTGTCAGGTGGTAGAGGAACTCAGAGACAAATTGTGATTATTTCAAAGAAATAAACCAAGACGACCTGAGCATCTGCATTTCCTGTAACAATTGACTATTCTTAACTTTATGCAGGAATTTAGGGCGGTTAACTGCCACCTGTGTGTCATCTCATTGAGTCTGTTGTTATGAAGAATGGGTGTTTTTGCTTACTGTAGAGCTGTCTGTACAAAGGCTTTTGTTTAAAGAGTTTATGCTGTTGGAAGTCATTCAGGGATTTCCTGTTCAAGACAGCCTGAGGCTTGTCAACTCCCAATCTGAATTAGGATTGCCCACAGAGCCAGAAGATTATTTTTCATTAATATTTCCAGAAATCTACAATAGTGACCAAATAAATTTAAGAAAAAGAAAAGATGAGGTTCCAAGCCCCTTTCCATGAAGAGACCTTTTGGAGGCACTCTTCCCCTCTCGGCAGACTTTCCTTCGGAGGCGAGGAGTACTCCTCCCCTTTCGGTGGATTTTCCTTCCAATGTCTTTATTAAAGATACTCTTCCTCATGTGGGGACTCTTGAGTAGATCTGGACCCAGCAGTGTTGGGTGAGGCTCACGGCAGAGGTATTAATTACCTAGAGTGTATTTATCACCAGCA
The DNA here is from genome assembly GCA_007922755.1 of Pedetes capensis. NCBI lineage: Eukaryota > Metazoa > Chordata > Mammalia > Rodentia > Pedetidae > Pedetes > Pedetes capensis. Next base: position 78,064 of record VMDO01001871.1, on the reverse strand, counting down.
TCATGAAAATAAAATAAAAACACCACAAAGGTCTAGAAACAGGGATCTTTTTAGAAAAAATAAATCACTGTGTATTCCACAGTGGAATAGTAAGTATACATCAAAAGCAATGACACGGAACAAGGTATGGTGGGACTGCAATCTCAGCCCTTGGGAGGGTGAGGCAGGAGGATCGTGAGATTGAGGACAGCCTGGGCTACATAGCAAGATTGTGTCTCAAAAAATTTTCAAAAACAGGGAGGCAGTGGTACAGGGATGAGGCTGATACATGTGAATGACATGGAGGAATGGATATATTATCTGATAAAAAGCAAATTCCAAAATAACATTTAGATATAATCCCATTTTTGCCTAAAATTATATACTACGTATATGTACATGTAGGCATATATGTGTGCAATTGTGTGCATATGTGTGTATGTGTATAGATGTCTGTATATGCATGTGCATGCATTTATGTGTGTATATGACTAAGAAGATGTTAACTATTGATACTGGTTATCTCTGGGCAATGGTGTTAAAGAAGTTCTTTCATTTTTTAATTCTCATATACAACCATACAGTTTTAAAAGCATTTTTACCAGAAAAATATGGATTATATTTAGAAAAAAGGTAAACATTTCCATTTTTAAAGTAAAAAGATCTCAAGTAACACATTTATTTAAGAAGATAACAAGCCAGGCGTGGTGGCACATGCTTGTGGATTCCAGCACTCAAGAAGCTGAGGCAAGATGATCACAGGTTTGAAAACAGCTTGGGTTACATAGTAAGTTCCATGCCAGCCTGGGCTGTATAGCAAGACCCTGTCTCAAAAAAAAAAAAAGGTACAGAAAAGCAGAATAATAATAAAAAAAATCCAACCTCCTAAAGTTGAGCATGGTGGTCCATGATTATAATCCCAGCACTCCACTCAGCCTCCTGAGGCAGGAGGATCGACAAGAGTCAGAGGCCACCATGGTCTACGTAGCAAGTTCTAGGCCAGCCTGGGGCTCCACTGCAAGATCCTGTCTCAAAAAAAAAAAAAAAAAAAAAAAGTCCAAATTCTCTCTGGTTCCATTCCACAAAAGCCACTGCAATTCTGTTTGGGTTCATTTACTTCTGCTTTTTCTCTTCAGCCCTTTTAGATAGCTGTTGTCATTTAGCATAAATAATTTCACAGCCTTTTATTTTCTTCCACCGGATTTGTTTTTGTTCTAGAGACAAATTCTCACTATGTAGCCCAGACTGGCCTCAAACTGGCAATCCTCTTGCCTCAGCCTCCCAAGTACAGGGATTACAGGTTTACATCACCACACCTGGGCAATTACCCGACGTTTTTCCTTTTGCATATTTAGACAATTTTATTAAGTCACCTAAAAATAGTAAGCACTTTTACTAAGACACTTAAAAATAACAAACAAATACAGATCACTACATTTAATCCTGAACACTGCTCAGTCACTTTTGCCCATCATGAAAAAGCCTTCACATGCCGGCATAGTGGCATGCACCTGTAATCGCGGCAACCCGGGGGGCAGAGGCAGAAGAATGGCAAGTTCGAGGCCAGAGGCAGCCTATATGACTTAGTGAGACCCTATCTCAAAATAAAAAATAAAAAAATGGGCTAGCGACACAGTTCAATGGTACAGTGCTTGCAAAGTGTGCACGAGTTTCTGGCTTCAGCCCCAAGGACCACAAAAAAAAGTCTTCACAAATGTTATTCTTATTGACTGTGTATTATTGTATGGTTGTCTCAATTTCTTTGAGAGCTTATTTGGAGGTTCTAGCAGGGGAGTGCAGCTACTCACACACCCTTCACCAAAAAACAGGCCTCCTCTATGACAGAAGGTCATCTGCTTCTGCAGAGCGCACAGCTTCAAGAGGGACACACATGGAGCGGTGGTGAGGGAGGGAGGTTGCCACACACAGCAGGGGATATGCTCACTTGTGGGATGGAGGAAGCTTCCAACAAGAGTGGGTGATGGCTGGGCGCAGTGGCGCACACCTGGAATCCCAGTGACTCAGGAGACGGATGCAGGAGAATCACAAGTTTGAGGCCAAAGGCAGCCTGCATAACTTAGAGAGACTCTGTCTTGAGATAAAAAATGAACAGTGGACTGGGAACACAGCTCAGTGTTAGAGTCCTGGCAAAGCATGTGCATGAGGCCCTGGGATCAACACCCAAGCACGGCAAAAAAATAATAATAAAAAAAGAGGGCATGATACTATGTCATGAAGTGTGCATGAGAAATGTGTTGGACTGGGAGGTAGTGCAGGCATTCCATGTCATGAATCCATACTCCCTCACTCCTCCATTTCTTCACTTTTTCAGTCATTCCAAAAACAATGCTTATCTGCAACTGACCTCCATCCACATTCCCACCACGTCACCCGTTTTCACATTTATTGTGTGCTGGGTCCTTGACCTAGTGGCTGGAGCTATGGCAAGACTATCTCTACCCTCAATGCACCTGCATGTAAGTTGGCCAGACCGTAAGCAAACAAATGCCAGAATGACTTCATTTTTAAAACTCAAGTCAAGTATGCATGCGTCCCCTGGACCGCCTGCTTGCTTCCAGACCTTGTTTCTGACCTTGAACACTGCCTTCTCCAATTTTCTGGGGATTGGGATTCTAACTCCTCCTTCACTGGATGTGGGAGGTTTCTCACCCCAGAGATTTGGGTGGGGTGCCTTTCCTCTGTGCAGCAGGAGGACACCACAAGGGAGGACATGGAACAGCAAGACTGGCCGACCTCAGTCAGCCATGCAGAAGCTCTGTGGCATAGGGAGCTTGATGGGAGCATTGTGTGGAATTGGCACCCAGGCACCAACACCCAAGGCCAGCGAGGGAGGCAGGAGGTCCCCTGCAGGCCACTGAGACAGCCAGCCAGGAGGGAAGGTGGCTTGGACTAGAGTGGAAGTCGTGGGGGTGGGGAGGTGAAATATTTGTCTTCTCCATGTTCTGCAGCCTGTGCACTCCTTCGGGAAGATGACTTGGGCTAGGGGCTAAGACAAAGGTCTAGGATTTAAAAGCCCAGGTCTACTACTAAGCAGCTGTGTGACCTTGACAAGCCACTTAACCTCTCTTGGCTTATTCGTCCAGTAAGAGAAGCTAACCTAGTGTTGCCTGGCTCTCGGGACTGTGCAGTGGGAGCTGGGGAGGTGTCAGGCTTGAGAAGGGCCAATGTGCTGGGCCTGGGAGACTCCCTTGGCCAGTTGCAGCCTCAGATTCACCCCGTGTTACACCTCTAGGGCTCAGGGTCCCAGAGGCTCAAGGGCTTGAAGATCAAAGACTCAGGGATGAGGCTGTCCCTGGTTGATGGGGCTGTTGCTCCTGGCACTGTTAGAGCCTCCCACTGGAGGGTATTTCCTTAGCGGGTGACACTGCTGGATTATGCCTGGAATGGCCCAACACACAGGGCAAAGGAGAGGCTGGAAGCAAGGAGCTGCTGACAGGCCCCGGATGCCATCTTCCTCCTACAGAGGTGCCTGTAGCCTCAATTTCCTCTTTGGAGGTCATGCTGTGTTCCAGGCTGACCTCTGAAGGCCTGGTGCTGAGGATCTCATGGGGAAGGTGTGGACTCATCGGGTATCTGGAGCACTACTGTGCACAGGGCCTGTCTGCCTACAGGGGCAGCGGGATTGTTAAGCTGCATGTGCAAAGCCACACACAAGTCCAGGGTAAGAAGCCTTTCCAAACAAACTCCTAAACTGGGCACCCGATTGGTGGGGATGGCAGGTAAAGAGGAGCCAGGGGCACAGGTCACACAGGGCCGAGGGAGGGAATCTGGGTTTGACTTGACCGCCTGGGGGTCTAACTTTGGGCAAGGCCCTCAGCCTCCCTTGGCTGCCTGGTCCCTGTTGGAACAGAAGGGCAATAATTGAGATGAGTGTTGGGCCTGAACAGCCTTTTCAGCCCTGATGGTTTCTGTTCGGCTCTCCTGGGCCACCTTGGCTGTGCGTGCCCTACCCTCTGCCAGAGCTTTGATTTCACACAATGGGGCCAGACCCCAGGCACAGTGGGTCTTCAACCCCTGTTCACTGGCCAGGTAACCTATCATGATGCTCTGGGCTATTAGTGAGTAGGGTGACCAGATGTCCCTGGCTGCTCTCAAAAGTGTCCTGGTGAATCCCAGAGACACTAGAGGCTGAAACAGAAGGATTGCAAGTTTGAGGTCAGAGGCAGCCTGTGCAACTTAGCACAAACCCTGTCTCAAAACAAAAAACCAAAAAACTGAAACAAAAAACAACAATAAAAACAAAAACATGGGCTTGCAGTGTGGCTCAGTGGTGGTGCACTTGCCAAGCATGTTTGAGGCCCTGGGTCCAACCTGCTAGTACTGCAAAAGAAAAATAAGTGTCGTAGGAAAGGATGCTGAATTAGAAGGGAGGTCCCCCTCCCAATCGTAGGTTGTAGGGCTCACAACACCTCCATCTCTACAGGCCCATGGAAGACCAGAATCCAGCAGTCATCCCAATAGGAAGGGAAATGGAGAGAGTACTGCCAGCTCAGCAGAGTCGTGGCACACATCCCACACCCCTAAGGTGTCTACTGACTCCTTCCCTGCCCTCCAAAATTAAGCCTTTTCCAGAAATGCAAGCTGCCACTTGCCTGGGCTGTGGTGACGCATGAGTTTCCAGCCCTCCTAAGGGTCCCTGCTCCTATAACTCCCAGAACAAAGCTTGGTAATCTTTTCTTTTCTTTCCTCCAGCAAAGCTCCTTAGGCCTCCTAGATTAAATGAAATTCCAAATTGAGTCTTTAAAGCAGATTATCTCCAGAGCAAGGGACAACGCATTGCTCAAGAAGTCAGCAACCTCGAGGTCTGTCCCAGTTCTCGCCTCTTGCGGGAATCTCTGGTCTCCTCTGGGACTAAGTTTCCCTTTCTGCTAAAAAAAAAAAAAAAAAAAGAACTAACAAAAAACCCCAAAACAAACAAACAGACAACAACAACAACAAAAAGCAAAAACCAAAGTCACGCTATTGCAGCGGGATGTGGTAGCGCATGCCTGTAATCCCTGCTCTCAGGAGGCTGATACAGGAGGATCTTGAGTTTGAGGCCAGCCTGGTCTCCATAGTGAGACTCTGAAATTAAAAATGTCACTGGACTATGGGGAATTCCGAGGGACTGAAAATTCTATTTTAGCGGATATTCATGTCTCAGGGCCAGGGTCTTAGTCATGCTCTGTGCCTACCACACCATGGCCCCAGCCAGGGGCCCTGGAGACCTTTGCTCATTTTTCAAAGTGGTGACACTTGGCTTAGAGGCACGGACATTATGGCTCAGCACATGACTCACTGACTCACATGGGTTTACAACATCAGAAGCAACCAGAAGCTCTGCAGAGTGCAGAGCCCTGTGGCTTGCCATCCCCCCTCCCTCATCCAGGCATGTGACCCAGGCAGCTGCAGGCTGTGGTTTCCTTAAGATGGTGACCCCAAATGGAACAGGAAGGCCCTAGGAGGGAGGGGAGGGGGCTGGGTTTGCTCTGAGGATGGTAAGCGTAGTCAAGATCTGCTTCTGAGCCCCTCTGAGGAGGGCTTGCTTAAAGTGAGCACAGCCCCTCTCTTTCTATGGTTGGTTCTCCTACCCAAGGAGACACAGGTGCCTAAAGCCTAGAGTGGAAGCTGGTTACTCCCTCTTTATGCTTTTCCACACTTTGTTGACTCTTGATGGCAAACAGATACACCTTGGTAATCTGGGAAAAAAACAACCCGTTGTTATTATTTTTCAACTCCATCCCCAAGACTATCAGCATTCACCACTCTGTTCATCTCAGGATTTTTTTATAAAGAGCCCTGTGCAGGGTGATGGAAGGAATATCAATTTTAGGGTAAGACAGACTTGGGGAAGAGGCCCAGCCACACCATTTCCTAACTGTGTGTCCTTGGGCAAGTCACCTATCTTCTCTGAGCCCCTTATAAAATAGGAATAATAATAATAATAGTCAGCCTTATAGTATATGTCACCAGTGCTAGGTGCTGTTCTAATCACTTTACACGTATTAACTCACTTAGTCACTCAAAATAATGGTTTAAGGAAGGTACTATTATGGGCTTCAGCCTGCAGCCATACCACTGTGGTGTCTGATCCCATTAGATCTCAGAAGCTAAGCAGGGTCAGGCCTAGTTACTACTTGGATGTGAGATCACCCAGGAACACCAGGTACTGTAAATGGGAGAAGGACCTGGCAACCCACTCCCAAAAAACAATCTGCCATTGAAAACCCCATGAATAGCAGAGAAGCACAACAATAGTGCTTCGCCTGTTGTATGAAGGGCCACCGTGAGTCGGACACCAACTCAACAGGACCTAACAACAACAACAATTATTGGCTTCATTTTACAGATGAGGAGATCTGGGCACAGAGGGGTTAAATATCTTGCCCAGGCCATTATCAGCTAGTCGATGGTGGATCTGGGATATGAGCCAGGATGTCTGACCTCCAGCCTGGGGAATCCTGGCCGTTTACTCATCCTTGGCTCATGGGCTTGTGATGTTTAAATGAGATGGAGTATAGTAAATGGGCAGGGCCCAGCCCTTGCTCTCCTTCTTCCAGGGTCAGAGAGAGTGTATGCAAGTGTCCAGCAGTATCACAGACATCCACTACCCAGGCACACTGGGATCCAGAGTCACTATGTGGCAGGGGGCCCAGATCTGGGTGGCAGGGGCGGGCTGCCCTGAGGCTCCTTATGGCCCTATCAGTTAAGGGGCAGCACAGTTGGAGAAGGGGAGTATGGTGTCCAGGTCCCCCAGCTTGGATGTGACGAGCCGGAACCCGGAGCCAGGTCTGAGCCTCGCCTGCAGCCTATAGGCGACCAGACAGGAGAAGCCCCCGTGGGGAGGCAGACGACAGGCTCTGCTGTCTGGAGTCTGTGTGTTGTCAGACCGCCTTAGCAGCAGCTGCCCAGGCTGGGGGAGGGGCTGTAAGGGGCCAGGAGCACCTGGGGGTGGTGGGCAAGAGCCCAGCCCGCAGGCAGCCTGGGAAGCCATCTGCAGCTGCTGTCAGGACGCTTGGTAGCTGTGGGTTGAGGGCCTATCTCCTCCCAGTGTTGACTTTACTGCAGCTGCGGCCACTGCAGTCCCCTCTCGCCCTGCTACCAGCATGGGCTGAGGAGACGGAGGCATGGCGGGCAGAGTCACAGGTTGTGGGGCCTGGGGGAGGGCGGGGGAGGAGGTTGGAGAAGACCAGCCCTCTGGGACATGCAGGCTCTGGGGAAGCTTCCTGCACTTTCTTTCTCCACCTCTGCTCCCTTACTTCCTTGGAACATGAAAGAGAAGCAACCCCCCCCCCAATTCTCCTTGGCGCTCCTGTTGATGGAGTGCTGCGCAGGGTGCCGCAGGCCCTCGGGGAGGGACACATATCTACCCTCCTCTGTGCTCTTAACAGTCCTATGACAAAGGTGCAATTATCTCCCTATTTTCTGGGTGGGGACACTGAGGCCCGGTCATGTGCCTGGGATCCCACAGCTGGTACAGCAAGGGATGGAGCTGGGAATTGGACCCTAACAGTTCTTCTCTGGGCATTTTAAGGCCTAGATTGTTTGAGGAAAATATATTCTTGCCTCCTTTATTTAGTTGTTGTTTTAAATACTTTATTACAAATATTGCATGTTTTCTTCATATGTGAAATCTAAATTTAAAACAAGTTTTTAATGAAAGTAGAAGGGGGACTATTTGAGAAAAGGAAAGGGACCAGCTAGAGTGGGGAGGGGAGACAAGAGAAGTAATGGGGGGATAAATATAATCAAAGCACATTATATACTTGTATGAAAATATTCTAACGAAACCCATTATTCTCTATAATTAATATATGCTAATAAAAACAACCTTATTGATATATAATTCACATGCTGTATAATTCACATATATCCTCTGTGTGTGTGTGTGTGTGTGCGTGTGTGTGTGTGTGTGTGTGTGCTGCTAGGAGTGGAACCCAGAGCCTTGCACATGGTAGGCTAGCACTCTACCACTGAGCTATATCCTGAGCCCCATATTTACATTTTAGTGCCTTTAAGTATGTTTGCATAGTTGTGTAACCATCACCACAGTCAATTTTAGAACAATTATTTTCATTTGTTTTTTGACAAGATCTCTTTACAAAGCCCAGGTTGACCTTGAATTCTCCATCCCCCTGCCTCAGCGTCCCAAGTGCCAGGATGACAAGCATGAACCATCCCACTCTTAGCTAGAACAATAACAGTTAACTGCTATTGTGGGGTCAGAAAAGATCCTGGAAATTAAATTTTGCTGTTTCTTAAAACTCCTATTTATTATAAAAACATACTGTTCTGTGTAATCTCAGTACCTCCCAACATGGGGCATGTGCCAGAGATGCTGCTGTAACGCTTGCCTGTTGTTATTGTTGTTAGGTACTGTCCAGTTGGGTCTGACTCATAGCGACCCTATGTACAACACACAAAACGCTACCTGACACTGTACCAGGCCCGGCACTATGTCAATACTTTTCTGCTATTCCTAGGGTTTTTGATGGCTGATTGTTTCAGGAGTGGGCTGTAGGATCCTTCTCCCAAGCCTACAGCACTCGGTATTCCCAGGCGGTCTCCCATCTATGTACTAACCAGCCTGACCCTGCTTAGCTTCCAAGATCAGACAAGACCAGACGCTGGGGTGGTATGGCTATAGAACACCTGCCTAAGCCCAGCCAAGTGCCTGGAGGAGTCACATATGACCTCATGAGAGCAATTACAGTTGCATGTCATTTTCCATACTTTATGGAGTAGTGCTGAGTAGTGTGCAGCAGGCCCTTGATCTCATGAAAGTTATTGATTTTATAATTTTTAGGATCTCTATGGGCTCAGTGCTGCGCTGCAGTCTCTGAGGCCCTGAGTTCAATTCCCAGCACCGCAAAAATGGGAGAAGGGCCTGGCAATCCACTCCCAAGGCAATCCCGAAGCACTCAGCCATTGAAAATCCTATGAGGGTCGCTATGAGCCGGATACCGACTCGACGGCACCGAACAACAACAACAAAATGGGCTCGGGTTTAGCTCAGTTGGTACAGTGCTGCTGTGCACTCTTGGAGGCCCTGGGCTCGATCCCCAGAACCGCAAAAACGGAAAAGGACATGTCAGTCTACTACTGAAGCAATCCCCAAAACAGCCATTGAAAACCCTATGAGGGTCCCTATGAGTCGAACCGGACTCAAAAGCACCTCACAACAATAACAGGATCTTTACATTATAAAATGAGAAGAGAAATTTTTGTTATGTTAGTTTTAGTTTTATTTTATTGTGTGTGTGTGTGTGTGTGTGTGTATGTATGTATGTGTGTGGTACTGGGGGTTGATCCCAGCGTCTCACCCTTGCATGCTCTGCAAATGCTGTACCACTGAGCTGCACCCCCAGCCCATTTTTTTTACTTTTCTGAGACAGGGTTTCACTAAATTATGCAGACTGCCTCTGATGTTGAACTTGTGATCCTCCTGCTTCTGCCTCCCGAGTTGCTGGGATTACAGGTGTGTGCCACTGTGCCCGGCTTATTGTAGCTTTTGAAACCTGGGAAAACCAATTAGAATTCTCTAAGTGCCTTAAGAAAAATTTCTTATTTTTGATAATTATTGTTACATGAATAAATTTTATATTAGTAACTTTTGAAAGGTGTCTTAGTTCATATAACAACATAATTAAACCTTAAAAACAAATATCTTAATAAAAATTGCTTTGTTTGGGGGTCTTGGATGACTCTGTGAACCAATATTCAACAATTGAGTTTACAATAACAGTTAATGGCTACATCATTATGCCCAAAGAAACCCTGTGCCTCTTAGCTGGCATCCCCAATCTTCCCAACCTCTGTAGACTTAGGCAACCCTAATGTACATCTTGTCTTTGTGGATTTGCCCATTCTGGACACTTTATACAATTGGAACCATACAATAAGTGACCTTTGGAGTCTGTTCTCTTTCGTTTTTTTAATCATGTTGCAGCAAATGTCCATACTTTTTTTTTTTTTTTTTTTTTTTGCGGCACTGGGGGTTGACCCCAGGGCCTCACGCTTGCATGTTCTGCAAGTGATGGACCACTGAGCTGCACCATTTTTTTACTTTTTGAGACAGGGTCTTGCTAAGTTACACAGACTGCCTCTGGTCTCGAACTTGTGATCCTCCTGCCTCTGTCTCCTGAGCTGCTGGTTTTACAGGTGTGTGCCACCGTGCCTGGCTACTCCTTTTTCTTTTGAGATAAGGTCTTGCTGTATAGCTCAGGTTGGCCTGGAAATTGCTATGTAGCCTTGGCTGACTTTGAACTTGAGTCAATCCTCCTACCTCAGCCTCCTGAGGCTAGTATTACAGGCATGCGCTACCAAAATCTGCTTCTTTCTTTCATAAAAAATTTTTGTGGTGCTGAGGATTGAACCCAGGGCCTGGATCGTGCCAGGCAAGCACTCTTCCAATGAACTACACCCAACCCTTTTTTTTTTTTTTTTTTTTTTCGTTCCTAAGGGGTTGAACCCAGAGCCTCATGCATACTTTGTAAGTGTTCTAGCACTGGATGGCAACCGCAGCTCCTTTCGTATTATTGTTTATTTTGAGATAGGGTCTTACTGAGTTACTCAGGCTGCTTCTGGCCTCAAAATTGCTATCCTCCTGCTTCAGCCTCCTGAGTCGCTGGGATTACAGGCGTGTGCCACCATGCTGGCTTTGTACTCTTTTTTATTACTGAGTAATACTGCTTTAGCCTGCAGCCATTGCCCTATGAAATCCGATTCCGACAGATCTCAGAAGCTAAGCAGGGTCAGGCCTGGTTAGTACATGGATGGGAGACTGCCTGGGAACACCAGGTGCTGTAGGCTTGGGAGAAGGACCTGGCAACCCCCTCCCAAAAATCAATCTGCCATTGAAAACCCTATGAACAGCAGAGAAGCACTGACAATAGTGTTTCCCCCATTGTACAGAGGGTCACTATGAGTCGGATACCGACTCTACGGCACCTAACAACAACAACAACAACAATACTGCTTTGTATGGATAAATCACGTTTTGCTTATCCCTTCATCACTTGATGGACATTTGGCTGTTTCCACTTTGGGATGTCTATAACCATTCACGTACATGTTTTAGTGTGGACACGTTACCAGTTCTCATGTATATACACAATGGATCATATAACTCTGTGTTTAGCCTTTTAAGAAATGTTCCGCAGTGGCTGTTCTGTCCTACGTTCTCACCAGCAACCTAAGGGGGTTCTGATTTCCCAGATCTTTGCCACACTGTCATTGCCATCTTTTGGTTTTCACATCATCTTTTTGGTATCAGCTATCCTAGTAGAAACAGTCAGCCGTTGAAAACCCTATGAGGGTCGCTATGAGTCGGATACCGACTCGAGGGCACCTAACAACGACAGCAACAATCCTAGTAGATGTGAAGTGGTTTTGATTTGCATTTCTCTGATGATGAATGATGTTGAGTTGCTTTTCATGTGTTCTTTGCCACTTCTTCTTAAATAGTTTTAATCTTGTCTTGTTTTGTTTTGTTTTTAATGTAAAATACCTTAAGTGCTGTGACACATGCTTATAATTCCAGCAACTCAGGAGGCAGAGGCGGGATGATTGTAAGTTTGAGGTCAGAGGCAGCCTGTGTAACATAGCATGACTCTGTCTCAAGATTTATAAAAAGAGGAGGGTTAGGGGAGCAGCTCAGTGGTAGAGCACTTGCTAAGTATGTGCAAGGGTCTCAATTCAACCTCTTAGCACAGGAAAAAAAAAAAAAAAGCCAGGCATGGTGCCACACAACTATATTCTAGCACTAGGGAGGAAGAAGCCAGAACATCAGGAATTCAAGGCCAGTCTGGGGTGCCTGAAGAGTTCCATGCCAGCCCAGGCCACAGAGTGAGAGCTTGCCTCAAAACAAACCAACCAACCAACAAACAAGGGAACAAAGGTGCTAGAGGTTCAGCTCAGTGGTTGACTACTTGCCTAGCATGCGTGAGGCTCTCGGTTCAACCCCCCAGCACTGCAAAATAAATAAATAAATAAATAAATAAATAAATAAATAAATAAATGAATGCAAGCCCTGGTGCATGCTTGTAATCCCTGCAATTTGGGAGGCAGAGCCAGGAGGATGGCAGGTTGAGGCCAGAGGCAGCCTAGGTAAATTAGACTCTGTCTTAAAAAAAAAAACAAAAAAAAACCAAGAAAGGGCTGGAGTGCATCTCAGTGGTAGTGCACTTGCAAAGCATAATGAGTCCCTGGGTTCAATCCCCAAGTACTAACTACATAAATAAAGGAAATACCTTTATGTGATTTGAATTCAAGGGCTATAAGTGTGACTCAATGGTAGTGTGCTTAGCATGCATAAGGCCCTGGGTTCAATCCTCAGCACCAAAACAAATAAATAAACCCCCCCCCTCAAAAAAAAAGCCCGATGTGTTGCCACACACATGTAATCACACTGTAATCCCTGCACTAGCGAGGCTGAAGCAGAAGGATCTCAAGTTTGAGGCCAGCATGGACAATTTAGTGAGACCCTCTCTCAAAAAGCCATAGCAATAAAACATAACAAAATAAACAACAAAAAACTCAAAATAAACAAAAACCCCATCCAAATCCTTTGAACTTAATGCAGTTTAGTAAAAACCTCTCTTTTAACCTGCTCTAAGTTCTTCCAGACATATTCAATACCAACACAGGAAATGCCTATAATTGTCCTTTATTTCTTCGAACACAAATAGAGAATATTAAATATTTTTATCTTTTAGTTCATGTCTTTATATATTTTAACTTTGCTTTAAAGCTGTAAGAGTCATGAGAGGTTCCAGTGTCTCTTGCAGGGTGATAAACCTTTAATTATTTCCAGGGCAAAACAGATATCTGGGGCCCCAGAACCATGGAGGCCTCTAGTTTGTGTGTGTGACAGAGATTTTTTGTTTTAATTTACAGATTTTATTTGTGGGGCATGCTTATAATCAATCCCAGTACTCAAGAGGCTGAGTCTGGAGGATGACAAGCTACATAGACATCCTGTCTCATCTTTCCCTCCCCGAACAAATGATAGACTTTATTATTTTTATTTTTATTTGCGATACTAGTAGGGGTTGAACCCAGGGGTGCATACTTTGCAAGTACTGCACCACTGAGCTGCACTCCCAGCCCATTTTTTACTTTTTATTTAGAGACAGGATCTCACTAAGTTGTGCAGACTACCTCTGGCCTCAAACCTGTGATCCTGCCTCCGCCTCTAGAGTCACTGGGAATACAGGCATAAGCCACCATAACAGGCTAGATTTTGTTATCATTTAGAGTAGTATTTTAGGGACAGAGAAAAGCGAGGAGGTAGAACAGAAAATTCCCATATGTCGTTTCCCTTCACTCTACTTTGCCCTGTTAACATCTTGTATTAGTATGGTTCATGTGTTACAACTGATGCATAAATGTCCTTCCTTCCTTCCTTCCTTCCTTCCTTCTTTCTTCCTCTCTGTACTTGAGGTTTGAACCTAGGGCCTCACAAATGCTTCGCAAGCACTCTACTACTGAGCTGCACCCAGAGGCCATTTTTTATTTTTTCTCTTGAGAGAGGGTCTCACTAAATTACACAGGCTGCCTCTGGCCTCGAACTCACAATCGTCCTGCCTCCACCTCCTGAGTACATGGGATTACAGATGGGAGGCACCGTACTCGGAGATACATCATTATTAACTGAAGTCCATCGTTGACATTCCCCCATGTGCCTGTCAGCTTGTTGTGCTGTGGGGGGTACTGTGTTGCTTGATGCTGAAAGCTATGCCACTGGTATTTCAGATACCAGCAGGGCCACCTATGGTGGACAGGTTTCAGCTGAGCTTCCAGATTAAGACAGACTAGGGAGAAGGATCAGGCTGCCCATTCTCGGAACAATTAGTCATTAAAAACCCTATGAATAGTAGAGAACCAATGTCAAATATAGTGCCAGAAAATGAGCCCCCCAGGCTGAGAGGCGTTCAAAAGATGACTGGGGAAGAGTTGCCTCCTCAAAGTAGAGTCAACTTTAATGACAGAAATGAAGCAAAGCCCCTGAAACCTCCATTTGCTGATGTATGGCTCAAAATGAGAAGAAATATAGTAGTTGCAACAATGGGCTCAAACATTAAAAAAGATCATGTGCATGGCACAGAGTTGAGGAGTGTTTCGTTCTGTTAACATAGGATCACTGAGTCAGACCCAACTTGATGACACCTAACAAAAAAACAGTTGACATTGGAGTTCACCCTTTGTGTTACACCTTCTATAGGTTTTGAGAAATCTATAATGTCATGTATCACATCCACTTTCACAGTATCACATAAAATAGTTCCAAAGCAGGACCTGTGGCCCAGTGGTAGGGTGTGTGCTTTGCATTTGTAAGGCCCTGGGTTCTATCCCAATCATCTCTCTCTCTTTGTCTCTCTGTCTTTCTCTCTGTCTTTCTCTCTGTCTCTCTCTCTGTCTCTCTGTCTCTCTCTCTCTCTCTCTCTCGCTCTTTCTCTCTCTGACACACACACACACACACACACACACACACACACACACACACACACACACACAATTTCAGTGTCTGGAATATCCCCTGTACTCCACCTTTCATCCTTTTTTCTTCCCTCACTGGACAGGTCACCTCTGACCTTTCCATTGTTTCTGTGGTTCTCCAGGGCAGGGGAAGCCTGCTCTGTTCACATCATGCTACTGGCTTCAGGGAGAAGCCAGAACCACCTTCAAAGGTAGGACGGGGAGTCTAATGAGAGTGACAGTTGTACACCTGGAGAGTCCCGGAAGGAGTCAGATACTGCTCCATGGTAAGGACATAGGTCTCAAATTTATAAGTATCAAGAGTAAGCCAGGCATGGTGGCCCATGCCTGTTATCCCAAAACATTGATATGAGTTCAAGGCCAGCCTGGGCTATATAGAGAGACCCTGTCTCAAAACAAGCAAGCAAGCAAACAAACAAACAAGTAAGTAAGTAAATGTGTCCGGAGTGAGCCAGGAGTTGTGGCACATGCCTATAACCTCAGCAACGTGGAGGCAGGAGGATCGTGAGTTAGAAGCCAGAAGCAGCCTGCGTAACTTAACAAGACCCTGACTCATACCAAAAAATTAAAAATGGGCTGGGGGTGAAGTTCAGTGGTAGAGCACTTGCAAAAGTATGTGCAAGGCCCTGTGTTCAACCCCAGTACCACCAAAGAAAATAAAAAGTGTCAGGAGTGTGGGGTGTAGTGGCTTCATTCTGGCTAATGACAAAAGAACAAGTGCCCATTGTGTGACTTCTCCTTATTGTTCTTAATAGGAAGAGATATATCTAATGCAAATAATCAAATATTTAACAACTGGTCGTGCCAGGACATAGGCCACTGTGCTAGAGAAATGGCCCAGAAGGCTGCAACTGAGCTATGTTGCTGATTTGGGGTGAATAAGTGTTCTGCTGGGCTGAGCAAAAGTGGGGTATTTTCTCTTATTGATAAATGTTGGTGGGGTACAGAATAATAAGGCAATTGCTATTTCCATTGTGCAACTATGACATCGCTTTTGGTTATACTTTCATCCACTTACAAAGTTTATGGAGGCTTTGATTAATATGCGGTAAAATGTATGCAATTATGGGTTATAATTCCCTATTTTTTCTTGGGTATTCATAAAGGTTCTTCATTTACATTGAGATTATCCTCTCTCCCTTTATTCCTTTACATTATTTCCTCTCTCCTTCCCACCTTCTACAACCTTTGCTTCCCAGTTTTACAGACAGAAACGGAATGAAATAGTCAGAGACTGAGAACAAAGAGTACAGTGGTCATTTCAAAATGTCTTTCTTTGTAAGGTGGAGACAAGGAGGTACAACAATGGAAAAATAACTGGTTAACAAGTTCTGATTTATTTATTTAAGACAGCGTCTTGCTGTGTAGCACAGGCTGGCCTTGAACTCACGTCAATTATCCTGCATAAGCCTCCCCAGTGCTGAGATTGCAGGTGCCACCAAAATGTCCGGCTTTATTTTAATAAGACAGTCTCTTGCTATGTTGCCCAGATTGGCCTCGAACTCCTGGGCTCCGGTGACCCTCCCGTCTTAGCCTCCTGAGCAGCTGAGACTACTGACATGCCATAGTGTCCAGCTAGGCCACTCTTTGGTACCCGATGAAAGTAGAGGGAACTTCACTATCATGTTGATCCAAACTACCTGTTTGGAAAACCTGCCTGTCTCTTATTTCTCCTTATTTCTCATCTCAGTTTTGTGACATGCAACATTAGCATGGGTGACTCTGTTTTGATCTGTAGTCTGGTCTTTTGGGGCCTAATGCAAGGGGCCTGGCCAGAAAAATGGCCTCTGTAATTTTTACTTAATAATATAATACCATTTTACCTTTTTGACACCTCCCTCCCCAATTCCAAGTTCCTAGGAGGCTTCATTTATAGACAGGCTAATAGAATCAGTGGTAGACCCCTGTTCTTGCTTTTCTTCCAGGATCAGGAACTATTTGGGCAGCTCTGAACTTTGTTTAGAGGGAGCTGGACCCTTTCCAGGAAGGAAAAGCAGCCAGGTTGAAACTGCAGGAAGTTGGGCAGGTGTCTGAGGTGGCAACATTGAGCTGAAATCCTGAGAGCTGGGGCTGATCCTGTGCTTATTTGCAGTGTGTGTGTGTGTGTGTGTGTGTGTGTGTAAGTCATGTCCCTTCTGGGTCCTAAGGCCTTTCTTACACGCGAAAGTGGCCTGCCATGGAGCCTCCCGAAGCTTATGAAGTGGGGCGTGAGCATTTTGCTGGCGGCTCTGACCTCCCTGACCGGCAGACTCACAGGGTGACTCAGCAGCCCTGCCCACTGCACTGTGTGCCACCTTCTGCCAATCCACAGCGGCCTCCCAGAAGCTCCTGGCTGCTCTCAGGGGAGCAGCAGCTGGTGTAGGACGCAGTGGACACTGTGGGCAGAACTTCTGGCCGGCCGTATCTAGAGCAGACTGGCTGCCTGGCATGTGTTCATTCCCTGCCCAGGGAGGAATATGGTCCAGGTGCCAGATGGGACCTCTGCCAGGACCCCTGGGGGAGCCGTGGGCCTGCTCAGCACTCAGTCCCTAGTACACTGCATATATATTGCCCGGTGCTCAGGAAGTGTGGTGCTAAAACAGTAAGATAAAATGGCACGGTGGATGGTGAACGCCTGTGATCCCAGCAACTCCGTGGCAGAGGCCAGAGGCAGCCTGCGGAATTTAGCCAGACCCTGACTCAAAGTAATAAGTAATAAAATGGGCTGGAGGTGCAGCTGGTTTGTAGAGCACTTGCAAAGCATGCACGAGGCCCTGGGTTAACTCTTCAGTATTGGAAAAGAAAGAAAGGAAGAAAGGAGGGTGGGGGAAGGGAAGGGGAAGGAGGGAGAAGAAAGTGCTTCCACCATTTCCTTAAAAAAAAATTTTTTTTTTAATTGGCAAGTGCTCTACCACTGAGCTACATCTCCAGCCTCCACCATTTCCTGAAGCCCAAAAATGCTTCCTTAGGATTGTATCATTTAGCACAGGTTCTGAAAATTGAATAAGAGTTCACCGGGGAAAGAGATAGGAAAGGGAATTTGAATTAAGGGAGGGGAATATTTACAGGACAAATAAATGTGAAACTGCATAGCTTATTTAGGCAATCCTAGAGAATGTAGGACAGAGTAGAGGGCCAGGTTGGTATTTGAACAAAGAAAGATTGCAAAGTTGGGTCAGGGGTAAGGCTTTGTCTTCTGAAATAAGTGGTGCCAGGAGTAGGAAGACAGCTGGGAGGAGGCCTGGTTCTCAGACCAAGGCACTGGTCCCTCTGTGCCAGTGTTGCCTGCTGAGGCCTCACAATTGTGCCCCTCTCCAGGAATTGCCCTCAGCCAGTGGGAGCCCCTCTCCCAGGTTAACCCCTGTCCCTGGGGCCTTATTATCTTGAGGCATTCCCCTTGCCTCAGGTGAGGACGGTCCTGCTCCGGCATCCCTGCATCCTGGTGGGGCCTGAGACTTCCCTTGCAATTTCACTGCAGGGAAATATCCCACTGTGCCCAATCCTGCTGCCTGTGCTGCTCCACAGGGGTCGTCCCAAGCATGCCCCTGGGAGCTGCTGTCCATACATTTCACAGCGTGTCCCCTCACAACCCCCTCGTGGACAGTCGGCAAATACCTATCACACTGCGAGCCAACTTCAGTCAGTCGGTTAATGCAGTTGGAATACCTGAGTTGAGAAGGCTCCAGAAGTCAAATTCTATTAGTGGTGTCTGCCACGGGTGAGGACATGAGCAGTGGGGACCTGTGTGCACATATTCCCCATCCCTGCAGAGTGTCACTGATACCAAACATGTTGGGGGAGTTGTAGGAAGGAGAAGCAAGCCAACAGGGCCAGAGGCTAACGGGAACAAGAAGGTGCAAAGGGACTTTCCAGGTAGGAATTTTCCATTACAGCCTGCCCTCCAAATCAGTGTGTTCTCCACCTGAGGATTCAACCAACCATGGATTGAAAATACTAATAAATAAATACATAAAAATAAAAAATCCAAAATGGGCATGATGGTGCATGCCTGTAATCCCAGCACTTGGGAGTTTGAAGCAGAAGGATCATCAGTTTGAGGCCAACCTGTGCCACACAGAGAGATTCTGTTGAAGAAAAAAGGAAAGAAAAGTAATGAAACTTAAGATATGAGTCTTTTTACATAATAAAGTCTGCAGATAGACAGCCTAGTAAACTAGTATAATCAGGAATCCAGATTGCTGCTGCTGCTGCTGCTGCTTTTTCTCCTCCTTCTCTTTCTCCTCCTCCTTCTCTTCCTCCACCTCCTCCTCCTCCTCCTCTTCTTCCACCTTCTTTTTTCTTGTCTGTTTGTTTTTTGAGACAGGATCTTACTACATTGCCCAGGCTGGCCTCCAACTTCTGGACTCGTGCAATCCTCTTGCCTCAGCCTCTGGAGTAGCTGGGACTGGCTTCTATCTTGTTGCTTTGTCATTCTCAGCAAGACTTCTGAGATTCCAAGATTGATGCTTAAGCTCCTGCCATTATGTCTGAAATCCAGGCAGCAGGAAGAAGAAATTAAATTGTAGTCAAGGCTGATATTTATCTGAAACACATCAGTAGACCTATACCACTAGTCTGACTGTGAGATTCTTTCCAACCTGCTGGTAAATAGCTGTTGTCCCTCTGATGCCCATCCCTCTGCTGGCTCATCCCCAGGAATCACTCGCCCCTCCAAGTCAGCAACATGGCTCAGTCGCAGCCTTCCAGGCCATTTCCCCAGCACTATGACCTGTGTCCTGGCAGGACTAGTTATTAAATATTTGAACATTTGCATCAGACAAAATATTTTAAGAAAGGTTTAAACTAAAACATAAAGCCATTTACAATAAAAAGAAATACCTACACATCCTATATATACCTACATAATGATACCAGTTTTTGTGACCTGATGTCACTTGTTATGTTCTGGTTAGGACATGTCACCAGTTAGGTGTTAAGAACAGTACTGGGAAGTCACAAAATGGCCACTTGTTCTTTTCTGTCTTTGGCCAGAATGAAGTTCTATGGCTGGGAGGAGGTTGGGGAAATGTAGTCTTTTTCTAGGTCGCCCTGTACCCAGCTAGAAGTATGGAATTGATTTCTAACTATCAAAGTCAAGGGGCAGAAGTGAAGGATATTGAGAGACTATGGCAGTCCTGCCATAAGGGAAGGTGAACAGGGGCTGAGGGGGACAGAGGCTGGCGAGTCTGGCTACACTGTTGATTCACCGTAGCCCAAGGGGGTGGGGGCTTACAGGAGGAGAAATCAGAGGCTGGGGGCTGGTGGGCAGGGTGCTGGAGGTTTGATGGGAGAAGTGTCCTTGGGAGGGGCCAAGTCCACCTTGCGTGACACCTGAGGTCCCCAGACAACACAGAAAGGCAAATGCAGCAGGAGAGGCTAAGGCTGAGGTCTCAGTGAAGAAAATGCTGGAGGGAGAGGGACTGTCATTGTTTGAGATGCATGAGGGGCTCCAGGTGGCTGTTTGGGGACTGGAGTGGAGCTATGGGCCCAGCCTCCATTGTAGCCTAGGGTGTCTTGGCTCAGTGTTCTCTCAGGAGTAAAAAGAGTAACAGGTGGAAGTCCTCTGGGTCCTTAGGGGAATTATGCAAAGGATCTGGCACCTAGGGTCAGGCACTAATTGTGGGGCATCATGTGGAACTGGGACCCAGAACTAAAAAGCCATCAGGAACTCTACCTGCCAGCATGGCTCATGTTTCTGAGGAAAAATAGCTTTTTGGTCCTCTGAAAACTTGAGTTCACAGAAGAGTGGAGGTGGAGGGGATTTTTCTTTCTCGTTTACATTTTCCTATATGGGTATAAACTTCTCCTTAACAATCATAAAGTAACGTGGACATTTTAATGAGTGAAACAGTGCATGGTGAGTTAACACAAAGTCACTTGGCTCCCCACCTCCAGGTCCTCTCCTCAATGAAAGTCCTCATGAGCTGGGAGTGACGGCATGTGCCTGTAATCCCAGCACTTGGGAAGGTGACGCAGGAGGATAGTGAATTTGAGGCCAGCCTTAGCTACATAGCAAGACCTTGTCAGAAAGGAAGGCAAGAAAGGCAAGAAAGCAAAAAAGTAAGCAAGCAAGCAAGCAAGCAAGCAAGACGGCATCATCTCGAAGAGGACAGGGCAGGACTACCCAGTGTACGCCTCATTGTGGGGCTGTGGGACTGGGGGATCCTGACACTCTCTTACCAGCTCTGCTGTCCCTTCTGGGAAGTCAGGCAGGGCTTGACTACAGATGGGGCTCTTAGGCTGGGCCTGGTGACATCAAGTCTATAATCCCAGGACTATGGGAGGCGGAGGCAGGAGAATCACAGGTTTGAGGCCAGAGGTAGCCTGTGTGGTTCAATGAGACCCTGTTTCAAGATAAAAAATAGAAAATGGGCTAGGGGTGCAGCCCAGTGGTAGAGCACTTGCAAAGTATGTGCAAGACCCTGCCTTCAACCCCCAAGTACCAAAAAAACAAAAACAAAAACAAAAAAACCCCAAGGGCCTCCTCTGTCCACATTTCCTGGAACCCACTTCCTTGGCAAGCTGCTTGCCCAATGGCTTTGCTGCTTCTGTCTTGTGCTCCAAGGTTGCTTCGGGGATGTCCAGCCCAGGTTCCTTTATCACCCCAGCATTGTTTGGCATTTGGGGTCCTTCCAGTTTCCATCCACATTTATAAAGGCCCTTCTGTAAGCACTTTGGAATAAATACTTCCCTGGAGGGCACCTGGCTGGGGATGGTATTACAGGGCCAAAGGGCCTGAATTGCCTCCCAGTTCTTGTGGCCTGCATGCAGATCCAAGAGGGTGTTTTAAGAGGATTTAAGCACCTACTGACTTGGTACAAAATTATGATAATCTACTTAGTCTTTTTATATTCTTTATTAAAATCCTGTCCTCATATGGTTCAGCAGCAGGCAGGTAAAGTAACACATTAATGGAGAGTTACAGGTGGGGAAATGAGGGGGTAGCAAAAGGTCAAAGCCCTCACATATCCTCCAGCTCTGAAGCGGGGTGAAGAAGAGTTGGCTCAGGCTCTGTCATCCCCAGCCTGAAGACTCAGCTTGTTGTTTTTAGGTGCCATCGAGTCAGATCTGACTCATAGTGCCCCTATGTATAACACTACTCAACACCGTGCGATGCACATGATCTTTGAGCCCAGTGTTGCAGTCACTGTGTTTCTTCTCATTTTGAGTTGTGCCACATCAGTGAAAGGAGGTCCCAGGGGCTTTACTCCATTCCAGTCATTAAGGTTGGATTCTACTTTGAGGAGGCAACTCTTCCTCAGTCGTTTCTTGAATGCCTTCCAGCCAGGGGGGCTCATTTTCTGGCACTATATTTGATAGTGCTTCCCTGCTATTCATAAGGTTTTCAATGGCTAATTGTTTCTGGAGTGGGTTGCCGGGTCCTTCTCCCTAATCTATTTTAGTCTGGAAGCTCCGAAACTTGTCCACCATGGGTGTCCCTGCTAGTATCTGAGATACTGGTGGCATAGCTTTCAGTATCACAGCAACACACAAGCTCCCACAGCATGACAAGCTGACAGACACATGGGGGGAGACCTCAGCAACTCCCCCAAAGTGAGGAGCTAATCCCAAGGTCTCTGAGCTTCCTTTGGACGTGGAGTCTTGCAACCTCTGCATGTAACACCAAGGCCCTATGCTCCTGCATCAGCAAGGACCCAAGGGAAAGGGTTTGTCACTGAGTCCACCTCCCCGGCATTTAGCCAGTTGTTGGAGTGATGTTTCATGCTCATGCCAGGCCTTGGGAAGCCCAGAGTTAGGGCAGCCTCAAGTCTCCACCTGGCACTTGGGGCCACTCCAGTAGCCATCTAGTTTAGAGAAAATCTTGTTCCAACTTTACTCAGCTGGCAGCTCGGTGTGCTGGCTCAATGCACACTTCCCCAATCCACTCCCCAGAGGAAGTGGGAGCCTCAAGGCAGGGTGCAGCAGAGGGCAGAAGGGAAGGCCCTGAGGCCTCCCTCTGTCTGTGGGCTGCTCCTCAGAGGAGATGACAAACTACAGGAGTAGGGGGAACACACAGTTTCCCCATCCCGTCAGGTCATCTGGTTCCAGACAAGATTTTGTCCTAATCTGCTGTGACCTTGGATGAATGTCTTTCTCTCTCCAGGCCTCAATTTCTCCACTGGTAACAATGATGGTGGACTGAATGACCTCTAACGGCCTGTCCAAATGGGCTGATTCCCCTCCTTCCTTCCCCAGGGGTTGGCAGGTACTTGTGCCTGCAGCTGGTGTGTGGCAAGTCTTTCTTCTGCTCACAACCCCCAGGGGCAGCTACTGAGAGAAGTGAAGGATTGTTGTTTGGGCTACCAGGCTTTTCCTTCCCATTCTACATTGAGGTAAAGAGTGAGGACTGGGGAGTATCAGGCGGCTGCCTCCTCTAGCAAGGCCTGTCTTCAGCTGGGTTTTCAAATCTGGTTTTACTTTCTGTTCCTTCCTCCACTAGCTGAGTCACTTCTGTTCTCCGACATTTTACTCTTGAGGACCTTTCCTCCACACCCCAACTCAGAGGACAAACCAGGGTGGACCCTTGGGAAGGACTGTCTCTAATACTGAGAAACCTTCATTTAGCATAGATGAACTATGATGCGAGAAAAGCAGGGCCCAGAACAAAGCTCCCCATGGACCTCAGCTGGGCAAGTCCTATACACATGAGTCAGGAGACCTTGAAGGTGGATGGGTGAGTTTGGGTCCTGACTATGAGAACTTGAACTTGGATAAGTTGTTAATTAATTAATCACTTTATTTATTTGAGACAAGGTCTCCCATGTAGCCCAGGCTGTCCTGGAACTTTTTTTTCCTTTTTTGTCTTTCAGTACCAGGGGGTTGAACCCAGGGCCTCGTGCATGCTAGGCAAAGGCTCTACCACTGAGCTATGCAACCAACTCCTTTTTTATTTTTAATTTTGAGACAAGGTCTTGCTTAGTTGCACAGGGTGCCTCTGGCCTCAAACTTGTGATCCTCCTGCCTCAGCCTCCTGAGTAGCTGAGATTATAGGTATGAATCACACCACTGGCTTTGGCCTTGAACTCTTGATTCTCCTGCCTCAATCTCTTGAGTGCTGTGGTTACAGGAATGCACCATCATGCCTGGTGATGAAAACAACATTGAAGGGGCTTTTCAAATTGGGTGGTGGGAGCCCTCAGGGAGGCCTTATGGAAGATTCTAGCTGCTGCTGAGGAGTAGGCACTTCTGTTATCTTCTGACTTCGGGAGGCTACAACACATAATCACACTGTGCCAGATATTCCAGATGCAATCTAGAGGTTGCCAGACTGTTGTGTTACGGAAATTTTGTTCTATTTATTTATTTATTTATTTACTTACTTACTTGTTTGTTTTTGGGAAACTCTCACTGTGTAGTCTAGGCTGGCCTCAAACTCTTCATCTTCCTGCCTCTGCCTCTCAAGTGCTTTTATAACAAGTGTGTGTCATCACATCCAGCTTGTTATGGATATTTTCACTAAGGACATTCTTGTCTTTAGGTTCTGTTGCTCAGACACCCCTCTCATATAGCACTTGTCCTTTCTCTATTCAATAGAAATTCCCTGCAAGGAATTTCTTTTCTTTAAGTACTGGGGGGCTGAACCCAGGGCCTCTCATTTGCTAGGCAAGTGCTTCATCACTGAGCCACATCCCCTAATCCCCTTTTTAAAATCTTTGAGTTTGAGACAGGGTCTCTATAAATTGTTCAAGCTACCTCTGGCCTTGAATCTGTGATCCTCCTGCTTCAGATTCCTGAGTGGCTGGGGTTACAGGCATGTGCGATGATGCCTTGCCTTGTTTTTATTTTTTATTTTGTGACAAGTTCTTGATAAATTGTGTGGGCTGCCTTTGCCCTCAAACTTGAGATAACTTCTTTTGCTGCCTCCTGAGTCACTAGGATTGCAGGCCTGTGTCTTGTCACGACACTCAGCTTTTACTTTTTGCCTTTTCTGATGGTCCATTTATGCTCCCCTTTTCCCTGCCTTCTTTGGAACACTGATCCGGAGATAGCTGAGCCTGTGTCTCTGAAATTGCAATTCCTAAGACCCCAAATAAAGTCTCTTTTCACTCCAGTTTCTGATTCTGGGTTGGTTGACAGAGACTGTGTGGGTGAGTGATGAGTTTGAATCTTGACTGTAAAAACTTGGATAAAAGCTGGATATGGTGGCATACACCTGTAATACCACCACTTGGCAGGCTGAGGCAGGAGCATTGTGAATTTGAGGCCAGCCTGAGATACATAGGGAGTTCTAGGCCAGCCTAGGCTACTTAGTGAGGCTTCGTCTCAAAAAGAAGAAAAAAACTTCACATGGATAAGTCCTAAGCATGTTTGCTATAGATTCTTATCATAGAAAAGAATGTGAACTGGGGGGCAATATTCTGGGTCCAAAACCTGTGGCCTACTTTGTCAGCTGCAGTGGGAGATGCAGCCCAGTACTGTCTCCTATAACTTGAGGGGTTCCTCCTCCTAGGACCTCCACTCAGGTAAAGCAAGATCGTCAGCTCTATAGCAGAAAAGAATTTTAGGATGAGTCAGAGTGAAGCAGTTGTTAGGTGTCATCGAGTAGGTGTCTGACTCTTAGTGACCCTATGTACAACAGGCGAAACAGTAGTATTAGTGCTTCTCTGCTATTCATAGGGTTTTCAATGGCTGATTGTTTTTGTTTTTGTTTTTGTTTTTTGGTGGGGGAGAGTAGGTTGCCAGGTCCATCTCTCAAGCCTATACCACTTGGTGTTCCCAGGTGGTCTCTCATCCAAGTACTAACTAGGCTTGACCCTGCTTAGCTTCTGAGATCTGACAGGATCAGACGTTACAGTGGTATGGCTGCAGGTTGAAGCAAACTTAGTGAGTTTATTAAATAGAGATAAGAGATGGTATATGCTTTAGATTTAATCATGGGCATTTGGAGGGAAAAAGAGAGCCTAAAAAGAATAATAGTACATGTCCATATAGATATGGATGCTGGCTTCTTAGGAGAGAGAATCACACTTGAGTGTCTTAACAATAGATATATATATGTATATGTGTATGTTTTTGTTAGGTGCCATTGAGTCAGGTCGACTTATAGTGACCCTTATAGGGTTTTCAGTGGCTGATTGTTACAGGATTGCTTTGGGAGTGGACTGCCACATCCTTCTGCTTTTTGCAGTGCTGGGGATTGAACCTGAGTCCTCAGAGAGTACAGAATAGCACTCTACCAACTGAGTTAAACCCCAGCCCATATATATATATATATATATATATATATATATATATATATATATATATATATATATGTTTTTGTGGCTTTTGAAGTTACATTCCTCCAAGGAGGTAATTTACTACATTTATACATTAAGTAAAGTTTAAAATTATTTTAAAAAGTACAAAAATAGCAGCAAGTTTACTTATTTTAATTGTTTTTGTTGTTGTTAGGTGCCACTGAGTGGGTATCCGACTTATAGAAACCCTACCTACAACAGTATTGTTACTGCTTCTCTGCTATTCATAGGGTTTTCAACAGCTCATTTTTTGCCCTTCTCTTTTAATTATCTTAAAGTATTTCCTACTGTAAATGAAATTGTAAGGTGGTTTTATGACATGCAGTGTTTAGGCTTGGGGATGGGAGAAGAATGCGAATAAGGTTCAATTCAAAGATCACAAACATTCTGGCCCTAAGCTCGAAGTAGTCTATTTGTCATTTGTAACACTCTTGTTTGAGATCCCTCAGGAAAATTAGCATTGTCTCCACATAGGCCATCTTCATTGATCTTGTCAGTTGTGCTGAAGCTGTTGACTTTTAGCTGATGGAAGATGTATAAACGGATTCTTTGAGTTAAAGTTGACTCTCAGCCAGTAGGAAATGTACCGAGATTTTGGAGTGAGGGGCTTCTTTCCCTTCCCATGTCCCCTAACTTTTCTCCTTCTCTCCTGCCTCAACATTGCCAGGCATGTACACTGTTTATTCTACACATAAAAGTATCAGGGCTGGGCATGTTGCTCAGAGATAGAATGCTTGCCTAGCGAGCACAAGGCCCTAGGTTGGATCCCAGTACTGTAATAAAAAACAAAACAAAAAACAAAAACAAACCCAAATCATCCCTTTGGGAGGCTGAGGCAGAGGCTTGTGAATTCCACGCCTGGGTTGCATAGTGCCACCCTGTCCCCCCACCCCAAGGAAGGTAGGCGGGGGTGGGGGGGATGGAGTGAGCTTTGCAGTTCAGTGGCAGAGCACTTGTGCAGTGTTTGAGCAGCACTAGATTCAATGACTTGATATCGCCAAAAAAATTAAAAAAAGTACATTATATATAGTATATATCTTGATTTAGTCATTAATTCGTCTTTTCTTTCACAACCTCTTTTTCCTCTTGCTCCACTAGTTCTCCTTCCCCCTTCTCCTCCCCCTCCCCTTTCCTCCCACCCCTGCTCCCCTCCTTCTCTTTCCTCCTTCCTCTCCGCTGCACCCGTGGGTGAGCTGGGTCGCGCTGAGTCAGGCTGCGCCCAGCCGGGGCGGGGCCTGCGCCTGCGCCTGCGCACTAGGTAGCGGCGTCGGGGTGGGGGACAGGTTTAAATCGGCCGAGATCAGCTGACTCTCTGCATTGCAGACTGCGGAGTCAAGCGACGCTATGCACGCGCTCTTCCTCCTGGCCAGCCTCCTGGGCACTGGTGAGCCTGGCCCAGCCTGGGGAAAGGGCCCCCCGTAGTGTCTACCCGCCATGGAGCAGGTTGGGTAGGATCGGGCCCCAGGAACCGCGCTTCTCTGTTCCGCGGACCAGCTTGGCGAGGGACGCGGACTGCGCAGGCGCTGGCCTGGGCCGGTGCCTGCCGGGGCCACCCCAAGGCTGCGAAAAGTCAGGGTGGGGGCGAGTGGGCGAGATGGGTGGGGCCGGGGATGTTACTTCTTCTGCGGGGCTCGGGTGGGTTCCGGCGCAGCTGGGTCGCCCGAGGCTTCCCTTGGGCTGCCCTACGCGCTGTGGGCGTGGGTCTTACAGGGTGACCCTGCCTGACGCAGTGTTGTGCCCGTGTTTGGGTACGCGTGATCAACATATCTTGGAGTGCCAATCTGGAAGTCAGAACCGTGGCTCTTGGCATCAGGCGCTCCATTGTGTACTAATATGGAAATTGAAGGAACCACATAGATCATCTATATTGATAGTGATCCTGCATCTGGAAGGTGATGAGGCTTTTGCGGTCCGATTATTTTGCAGTGGAGGCCTTGTTTCACCTATTTTAAAATATTTTGCACGGCCATTGCCAGCCTTTGTTTTGAGGGTAATGTAAACATGTGGGAAATTGTGCACTACGTATTGTACCTGTTTGTGGCCCTGAAATGGTACTGAGGATCTTTAAAATCACTGCAGATTATGAATGCACCCCATGGGGACCAGCTGCACTGCCTTCTTGCATTAGGAGGGGCCTCCTGCCCTTCCTGCGTCACTGTGGCCCTTCTTTCACTCATTCCCTTCACGTCTTAACTTCATTTCAATCATCATGGTGAAGAGAAAGGTGTGAGGTTAATTATTGAAATTCTATTATGATTTAAACTTGGAGAGATCTATGTCTGTAATCCCAGCCCTTCCAGCATTGAGGAGGTTCAGGCAGGAGGATTGCAAGTTTGAGGACAGGCAAGGGTACATAGTGACGTCTTGTCTCAAAAAGCAAAAAAAAAAAAAAAAAAAAAAAAAAATTATGGTTTGGTACAGAGCCAGATTTTCATATGTATACAGAGAAGATCCTAAGTCTGGATGTTTTCAGGAAATAAACTTTATCTTATGCTTTGAACCTCAATGTCCGTTTATTAGTAATTTTGTAATTTGGGGCTAGCTTTTTTTTTTTAATTTAATTTTAATTTTAATTTTTTTTGTTGTTGTTGTTGTTTGAGACAGGGGCTCTCTATGTAGCCCAAGCTGGCCTTGAACTCCCTTTTTTTCTCCAAGTGCCCTACCACTGAGCTGCACCCTCAGCTCTTTTTTTTTTTTTTTTTTTTTTTTCCCAGTACAGGGGTTTGAACTCAGGGCCTCAAGCTTTCATGCTTTGCAAGTGCTGGACCATTGAGCTGTGCCTCCAGCCCATTTTTTTTTTTTTTTTTTTTTTTTTTTTTTTTTTTTTTTTTACTTTGTGAGACAGGGTCTCACTAAGTTACGAAGACTACCTCTGGTCTTGCGATCCTCCTACCTTAGCCTCCAGAGCCGCTGGGATTACAGGTGTGTGCCACTATGCCCTAGCCTTTAACTCTTGATCTTCCTACCTCAGTCTCCTTAGTGTTGGGATTACAGGTGTGGGTCAGGCTAGCTCCCATTCTGATCACTATTCCAGTCACTCAAATTTTCATAAATGCAAACTAAGTGGGTGATGGAATTGATGAAAACCAAAGAAATAAAATATTTAATTGTGACTCAGTACACATTTCTCAGGTTAGCTTTCAGCAACTCTCAAGTGTGTCTTAGCTTCATACCAGGCTCTTAATTTTTTTTTTACGTATAGACTTTATTTATTTATTTAGCAGTACTGGGGGCTGAACCCAGGGCCTCACACATACTTTGCAAGCACTCTACCATTGGGCTGCACCCCTAGCTCCTTTTTAAATATTTTATTTTGAGACAGTCTCCCTAAATTGGCAGACTACTTCTGGCCTCAGACTTGCAGTCCTCCTGCCTCCACCTCCCAAGGTGCTGGTATTACAGGCATGTGCTACCACACTGGCTACTTATAGACCTTGAAAGATGATCTTGCGTATAAAGAAAATTTTTGGCTGTTTGTAGTGGTGCACACCTATAATCCCAGCACTCCTGTGGCTGAGGCAAGAAGATTGCAGATTTGAGGGTGGCTTTGGCTACATTGTTGTTGTTGTTAGGTGCCATCGAGTCGGTATCCGACTCATAGCGACCCTCTGTACAACAGGGGAAACACTATTGTCAGTGCTTCTCTGCTGTTCATAGAGTTTTCAATGGCAGATTGATTTTGGGAGGAGGTTGCCAGGTCCTTCTTCCAAGCCTACAGCCTCTGGTGTTCCCAGGCGGTCTCCCATCCAGGTACTAACCAGGCCTGACCCTGCTTAGCTTCGGAAATCTGATGGGATTGGCTACCACAGGGCTACAGCTGCAGGCTTGGCTACATAGTGAGACCCTATCTCAAAAAAAGAAAAAGTCATTGTGCTGTTCATGGTCTGTGTAATAGCAAACTAATACTAATCTAAGTTTTCCTTCTCTCTCTCTCTTTTTTTTTTTTTGGTTGTACTGGGGATCAAACCCAGATCTTACATGTGCTAGACAACTGCTTTATCACTAAACTATATCCTCAGCTCTTAATTTTGTTCCTTTTGTTTTCATAGCATTAAAATAATTCTTCTGCAGGGTATGGTGGTGCACACCTGTAATCCCAGTACTCTGGTGGCGGAGGCAGAAGGATTGAGAGTTTGAGCCCAGCTTGGGTTATATAGGGAGACCCAGTTTCAAAAAATCACAACCAGAAACCCCAACTGGTCATGTTGGCATTGAGTCATTCCTTATGAGACTCTCTAGAGTTCTGATTCACTGAGATCATCAAAAAGAGGCTTAATTGTTTCTTTCTTTTTCATTGCCTCTTTCTCCTTCTCTCCCCTACCCCCCTTTTTTGTGGCTTAGGGTATGGAACTGACCTCAGGGCCTCTACATTGCTAGGCAAGGGCTCCACCACTGAGCTGCACCTTAATTGTTTCTTTGGAGATGTAAAATCCATTTGTAGTGTACATAGCAATTTATTTAACCAGAATTTGGTTAATCAAGGGCCTCTTTTCCTGAGGACCTGGATTTATGGCAGTGTGTTATACTGGCCTTGGTCTTATCTTGCTGTCCAGCCCTAAAGATTACACCAAAGTCCCACTGATAATGCTGTGTGGGAATGCTGGCCTGCCTTGACAGCGCTCCCTTGTTGTCACTTTCTGGAAATGTTATTTGTAAAATTTGTGAAAGTCTTGATACTGAGTTGTTACTAAGGCCTGTGATGACTGCAGGCATTGTCTGCTCCCTGGGAGGCACTTAGAACATGCCCTTTCAGCATGGCTGTAGTGTAGTCTAGTGTGCCAGCCTAACTCAGAGCCAGTGATGTGGCTGGATGAGGGTGCAGCTTAGTGGTAGAGCACTTGCCTGGCAAGTACCAAGCCTTGGGTTCCATCCCCAGCACTAGGGATGGGAGAGAAAAAGGAAAGGAAAGGAAAATCGAGGGGGGTAAAGACATTTCTGGTTTATCTCCCTGCCTGCCTAGTCTTCCCTGCCTTTTTCCTACCTAATGAGAAAGGAACCCTATATATACTCTAGCCCTCTCTAATGCTAATTTGTGTAAATACCTGTTTATTTGATAGCTTCTCATTTTTTAAATGTATTTTTTTGTGTGTGATGCAAGTTATAAATTTTTAGCCTCTCCTGCTGACCATCTACAAGAACTCCAGATTTCACTTGCTAGCAGTGTTGGGTAAATCCCCTGTTTATCAAATCAGTTTTATTCTGTGAAAATATTGCCATAATTCATAAAGGAGGAAGAGTTTGTTTTAACCAATCAGTGATCTGCCAGGTTCTTGAAGTACATTTGATGGGTCGTTTTGAATACCTGCTATGAGAGTTGCAGTGTGTTGGATGTGAGTGGTATGGAATTTTCTAGATTAGGGGAAGGAGAACCTAGTCTTCCATTTTCTGTTTGGATTTGTTTTTCTGGTGCTGGAGATCAAACCCAGGGCCTTGCCCATGATAGGCAAGTGCTCTTCCACTGAGGGGAAAAGGAAGGTCAGGGTGTTGCTGGCTGGGGACATCACTTAATGTAAAGTATGCTTGGGAAACCCCAAGGCCAAGTCACTTGGACAAGTGTGAGGCAGGTTTTTGAGGTAGTCTGCTGGTGGGAATTATAAAACAACAAAAGAGAGTGCTAATCTCCTGGACCTGTTTCTTTTTTCTTTTTTTTTTTAAAACCTTTTTGAGGGGAAGAGGTACTGGAGATTGAACTCAGTACTTGACTCATGCAAAGCATGTGCTCTACCATTGAGCTATGTCCCTGCTCCCCAATTTTAAAATCATCTTAAAACAGTGATAGAGTGATTGAGATGAAGAATTTGGATGTTGCAAAAGTAATGATTTTTTTTTCTTTTTACCCAATGAACTTGTAAAAATTAATTTTGTAGACTCTGTTTTGTTGGGACCGAGGTGAGACTGGCAGTAGAAGTTTAACATTATCACATTGCTGACACAATTATTGTATGACCTTGGGAAAATTACTTAACCTGCTTTTCTCATCTGTAAAATAGTTTTGTTTTTGCTATGTCATTGGGTTGCTGTCAGGCTATAATAAATATCTGGAGGGGCTTAGTAAAGTACTGTTTTTCTGTACCACTAATAAGTACAGTATCGTGTCCCATGCGATCCCCCTCTGCCCTTGCTTTTTTGTGAGTTCCCTGGCATGTTTCATTTCAAATGGTGGTGTGAGTTAGCATCATTAAACTGACTTACTAAAAATGTATATGATGGGCATAATTACTGAGTCAGGAAAACAGCCCAGGTAGGTAGACAGCAGCTAGGAGGGAGCTGGAGTTCGCACTCTAGAGAGCTGAACTAGTTTTAGCTACTAGGTCAGCTGTGCTATCTCAGCAGCCCAGCAGATCCCAGCTAGTTCCTGAATATTTGGGTCAAGACCTGGGGTAAGTCTGTTCAAGCCTTCAGCCTATTTGCTTACCTGTAAATGGAGGCAAAGTGTTTAGAGTAGGTAAGAGATGCACAGTAAGTAAGCTCAAATAACAGAGTGAAGAATGTCTCTCCCCACTGTCTTCCTAGGCATTCCCCAGGCAGCCTAGAGTCAGTACACATGCTGTGTGTGCCCTTTCCTTCAACTCTCTTATTTCTTCTTTCTTTTTTCCTCCCCTCTCCAATTTTTTTTTTTTTTTTTTGGTGCTGAAGATGCAGCCCAGGACATCACTCATGGTAGGTGGGTGCTGTACTGTGGTGCTGCACCCCTAGCCTGCCACCTTTTTAACACAAAAGGTCGCAGATATATGGGCTGGATTGGCTGCTTGCTCTTTTTAGACATCTAGAAAAGTGGAAGAGTAATTGCGATGAACCTACATGTAGTCAACACCCAGGTTACGAAATAGGTCCTAACTGCCTCCCTCTGTAGATAACAACCTTTCTGGACTGGGTGTTTATCAGTCCCTGCGGGTCTTTACATTTTTATGCATATAAGTGTAAGCTTCAACTGTATGCATAGCATTGTTTTGGCTATTTTAAACATTTTATACAAATTGTATGTAATTTTAGGGGAGTTTTTTTGTTTTGCTAGTGAGGTTTATTTCTGCTGATAGTGTGGAGACCTAGCTAGTTAGTTTTCAGTATTTTACAGTGTTTAATTTGTGTCATTCCTCTTCTCATAGACATTTGGGTTATTTCTAGTTTTGTTTTTCTGTTCAAATTGATTCTGTAAAAATTGTAGTACATATCTCATTTGAACATGGATAAATATTTCTTTAGGGTATGTCCTAAGAGCAAAAGTGCAAAGTTGTGAAGTATATATATTTTCACTTAATTAAAAATTGTTGAATTATTCTCTAAAGTGACTGTCAGTTTATAATGTCCCCCACCTCTTTTTAGCAGTACTAGGGATTTGAACTCTGGGCATCGCACATGCTAGTTCTTCCACTGAGCTGCACCCCCTAGCCCCTTTATTTTTGTAGTTATTTTTTTATTTTGAGACAGTCTTACGCAGGCTGCCTCTGGCCTTGAATGTATAATCTTCCTGCCTCAGCCTCCTGAGTGCTGGGATTATAAATGTCCCCATATTATAGGTATGTGTCACCATGCCCAGCCTTTTTTGTTTCTGAAAAGAGACTGGAACTCATCATGTTGTCCAGGCTGGCCTCCCAACTCTTGTGCTCAAGTGATCTTCCTGTGTCAGCCTACAGAGTAGCGTTAGGGACTAAAAGCCCAGCTTACTTTTATTGTTAACCTCTTTTATAAGCATGATACATTTGTCAAAGCAAGAAATTAATATTGGAACAAGACTATTAACTAGACTGAAAACTCCATGTAGATTTTTACAGATTTTTCAACTAATATCATTTTTTTTTTTTTTTTTTTTTTTTTTGTTCCAACCGCCAGTCCAGTTTCTGGGGTTTAGCTCAGTTGGTAGAGTGCTGCTCTGCACTGTCTGAGGCCCTGGGTTTGATTCCCAGCAGCTCAAAAATATGAAAAGGACCTGACAGCCCACTCCTATAACAAAATCCCCAAAACAGTCAGCCACTGAAAACCCTATGAATAGCAGAGAAGCACAACATAGTGCTGGGCATGGCACAGTCTCAGGGAGTGTTTCGTTCTGTTGTACATAGGGTCACTATGAGTCGGACTTGACTTGACAGCACCTAACAACCACAATAACAATATCCAATCCAGCATGAACTTAGTTTCATGTCTCCTCATTTCCTCCTATCTTGTGGCTGTTGAAAAAGTGGATATGGCTGGGTGAGGCCCTTTCTTGGTGCTTAGAGCCTTTGCATTTTCTGTTCCTCCTCCCTGGAACTTGTTACTTCCTGGATGACTTCCCTCTCTCCCTTCAGGACTCTGCTCAGATGTGACCTGTCTGAAATAGCCACCCTGTGCTGCCCTGAACCTCTGCACATTAAGAAGCTGCTGTCTACCTACCTGGGCTGTTTTCCTGACTCAGTAATTATGCCCATCATATACATTTTTAATAAGTCAGTTTAATGATTCTAACTCATACCACCATTTGAAATGAAACATGCCAGGGAAATCACAAAAAAGCAAGGGCAGAGGGGGGTCACATGGGACCCGATACTGTACTCAGTGGTAGGGGCCTTGCAAAGTATATGCAAAGCCATGAGTTTAACCCCCTAATACTGCATACAGATAAGTGTTCACACACACAGGCGTGCACGCGCGATCAAATAAAAAATAAAAGAAAGAAATTGTTTTTAGGAGTTCACAAATCAAGAATGACTTTGGGCTCAAGTGAAATGACCTATGTAATAGTTTATGTCCAAGTTAAAGGAACAACCCTTCCCCCGAAACCTGTTGGAGTATATTTTGTGTAGGTGATAGGGCATAGGAGCTTAATTTACAGTAAGTGTCCCTGGTAGTTCTGATTTGAGGTCAATCTGAAAAGGGAACCAACCTGTAATTTGAAGAAGTGAGTTCCCACTATGGTTCCAGAAGTTGGTTGTTCTCTGAATGTTCAGCCTGGTGGTTCTCAAAAGCTTTCCTCTCAGGATCCCTATATACTCATAAGTTATTGAAGGTTCCAAAGAGCTTTTGTTCAGATGGTTAGATACAACCATGTTTACTACCATAAATTAAACGGACACAATGTAAAAGTAATCATTTAGGAAGACTGATAAAAACTATTGCATATAGTGGAATGTATTTTATTTTTAATGAAAAAACCTGTTTCCCTAAACACAAACATGTTGAATGAGATGAATGGTTTTACATTTAGCAGTCTCTCTTTTGTGGGTGTGTTTGTGTGCACACATGCACACAGGTATGGAAGTGGAACCCAGGGCCTATGCATGCTGGGTGAGCATTCTACCACTGAACTGCACCCCTAACCCTGTTTTTTTGCGATCGCTTTAACACCTGGTTGGTGTTACTTTAATACTTTCTGCATTCAGTTTGTTGTGAAATCACATTATATGCCAATGGAAAAATTCCACTGTACATTTATTAGTGAAAGAGTGAATGAAAGACAGCTAATGCCTTGGTGTTTTGAGGAGTACCTTGGAGCCCGGCCGCCTGGTATGCTGTGCGACCCTGGTTTTCTGGACCACACTGAGAACAGCTGGCTTAGCTGATATACATGAACTGTAGGGGTCAGAACATTCAGTCCTTCCTGAGGTGGTCTAAGGGCTTTATATTTCAATGTAAATTGGTTAGACCTTGTCATTAGCCCTTTGAATACTAGAACATTCTAATACCTGCCTTAATCAGTGCTCTGTCTGAAAATGCTAGGTTTCAGTTTTCAGATGAAGGTGGTGTCCCTATTAAATATTAACAGAAATATTAACAGTCCAAAGTGACATGTATGGTAGAGACATACATATCTGGAACATTTTAGTAAGTTATCATGTGAAACAACTCAGAATACGGCATTTGCTGTTTAGCGGGGCTTGCATTAATTGTCTTCTACAGGTGTGCAGAGACTACATGGGCTGTGAGTGGGGATCAGTGTAGAGAGCCAGTACCCATGTTTGTGGCTGACCAGATCTACTTTAGTGCGACACAATGAGCTTGCCAAGGACCAGCTCCCTTGAGGATCTGGAACGGAGCCACCGCTACCTCTCACCCCTGCCTGCACCTGCTTGCCTGACTGGAACCAGGGCGCTCCTGTCAAGGACTCTCTTTCATGGCCAGGGGCTGCAGCATGATCTTAGCTAAGGTGATTTAAGTTCATCTCTGGTCATCAACTGAAAAGAGATGGTTTAGAAAAACTTTGTTGGCAGTTTTTATTGGACAGGTGTGCTCTTGAATGAACTAGTCCCTTAAATTGCATTTCACTTGAGTGATTTAAGAACATTGTATCCTTGTCGCCTTGTCTCTTAGTTGTCATTATATAAGGTAATTTATTCACCAGAGGACTCTTGCCTTATCTGTAGATTCTTTCATCTTCCTTTTCTTTCTTTTTCTCCTTTTCCTTCCTTTTTTTTCCTTCTTGGCATTGAACCTTGGGCC
Organism: Pedetes capensis; assembly: GCA_007922755.1. NCBI lineage: Eukaryota > Metazoa > Chordata > Mammalia > Rodentia > Pedetidae > Pedetes > Pedetes capensis. The sequence goes on along the minus strand of VMDO01001871.1, from coordinate 41,954 downwards.
TCATGCATGCTAGGCTAGTGCTCTTAACCCTGAGTAATGTCCTCAAGATTGTAGATTTCTTGTTCTGGAATGATCTGGCTTGTGAGGCAAATTTGAAAGTGAAGCAGTAGTGGGAGAGGAGAAGCAGAGAAGAACTATTGTCTTAAAAACTATTTGGGGCCAGGGGGATGGGATATGAGCCTAGCAAGCTTGTGATCTTTCTTGCTGCTGATTTGTTAATGTGATATAAGGAATATTTGGACTTTACTTTCCCAAGACCAAGGCTGGCTACCTCTGAGTGTATGCTATTCTGAAAAGATTAAATGGTTGGTGTTTTTATTCTGTTGTGCAGAATGTTTTACAAAAGCAGGGTTTTATAAAGAACAGGCAGGTGCTTTTTGCCGTTGAAGGCATTTTTGGCACCAGCTGTTTGGTGGCACAGTCAGTGTATTGCATTACCTCCTGCTCTTAGGGGATCGAAGTTGCCAGATTCCTCTGGGAAATGTCTGAAAGCAGGCGCTGCCTCTCCTGGGGTTACCCTCTCCTAGTTTCCTAGCAACCTGCCCATTGCCATAGTGATGCATTACCCAGGCAGCAGATGCAGTAAGCTTTGGAGTGTGTGCTTTGATTGTGGGTGCAGGGAGGCAGGCTGCATGCAATTTCTGTTTTTGGTTTAGTAGCTAGACTCAAACAGTACTTAGCATAGATTGCCTAAAATATTTAAAAGGAAGAACACATGTTGTATGGCTCAAATAACAAGGCTGATTTAACAAATAGAGGGTAAGGTACACATTCTAGGAAAGAGTTGTTCCTTTCATTCTGGGGTTGTTTTTGAAAGTCTTTGGTAACTACACATACCCGTGGCTTTTGGGTACTCAGTGGAGGTAAGCCTTGTAAAAGATGTGTAATGACTTGTAATTTGTAGACATTCTGGTGAACAAAGTCGTTGATTAAGTATGTATATTAGTTGGGTTTAGGGTTGACTGCAAACAACAGAAACCTAGAATCATAACAGCCTATGCCTGGGAGAAATATTCATATCCCAGGAAATTAAGGAGCCAGGCAGTCCAACGGTGGCTCTGGTCCAGGAAAGCTCACAGACCCAGGCTCTTCCAGCTCTGTGTTCCTGAGTTCTTAGGGTCTGACCCTATTCTTAATGGTTCAAGATGGTGATGACGTTCCAGCCATCACATCCAAGTTTAAAGGAAGGTGTGATGACCTCTGCTTACATCCTGCCAGCCAGAGTGTGGTCTTGTGGCCAGACCCTGCTGCAGGGGAGACTAGGAAATGTGGTTTTTAATCTTGGCATCCATGTGTTTAGCTAAAATTTGGTAGTTTTATCCTTGTGAAAGACAGGAGAACAGATAGAGGGGAGCAGCTGTGGTCTCTGCTATGTTGGGCATTATTTGTTTGCTCTGATAATAGGTTGTAAGGTTTAATTATTCTGATTTTATAAGGAACATGAGAAAAACAATTACTGTATGCCAAAACATGACGATTAGGATGTGAACCTTTCTCTGGCCTCCCTCTCAAGTGCACCTTTAACAATTAGCTGTACAGTTCACCGAGAGCTTCCCAGGTGCCAGGGACTCTTATGCACTTTCTTTGCTTTGTCACTTAATCTTCACAATTCCTAAGAGGCTCTGTTGCTTTTCATTTCTCTACAGGTCCTTTGGAGCTGGTGCTCGTAAGAGTCTCAGTTTGCAGATTTTAGAAGGCCAAGGTCTCCAGGGCTCATGACTAGGGGTGGTGGGGCCAGTCTGGTAGGGGAGGTGACAAATTATAATCCCAGAGAGATGATGTCAGGGGCGGGGTTGTGGAGAGGTGTGTGCTTTTAGAAGGTGGAAGTGTTTATATGTGATTATATCATCTTGAGTCTCTATAATCCACTGACATCAGTGACTTCATCCTCATTTTATAGATGAGAAAACAAGCTCAGAAGGATAGTGACTTGCCTGAGGCTATTTGGACAGGAAGTGGCAGAGCCAGACTGGGAGGCGGGGCCTGTGTTCTGTTCTTATTTTTATTTATTTATTTTTTTTGTGGTACTGAGACTTCAACCCAGAGCTTGGCGCATGCTGGGCAAGCATTCTACTGCTGAACTCTACCCCCCAGCTCCTTTTTTATTTATTATTTTGGGACAAATTCTCATTAAGTTATGCAGGCTGCCTCTGGCCTCAAACTTGTGATCCTCCTCCCTTAGCCTCCCGAGTCGCTGGGATTACAGGTATGCACCATTGCACCTAGCCTATGTTCTGTTCTATAACCTCAGAGGTAGTGATTTGCCTTGAAAGTCCTACTTTAAGGCTTTATTCCTTCTTGCAAGAAGTTGCAGGCACTTAAATCACACACAGTTCTGGGAGGTGTCTTTGCCTCTCAGCTCCTTCCTTCCTTCTTTCCTTTCTTTCCTTTTTTTTTTTTTTTTTCCTTCCTGCCTGCCTGCCTCGCTATGTAGCCCGGGCTGGCCTCAAACTCTTGATTTGCCTTCCAAATGCACACCCAGCTACTGAGGGTATCTTGAGTCTGGTCTTTAGGGCTACTGTGAAACCCAGGGCTGATCTGGCTTGTCAGCCATTCTTAATACCATAAAACTCCATTGAAACCTACTGTTTGTACAAAAATGACTGTGTGTCAAGTGGTGTAGGATTTAAATCACATATTCTTCTAGAATATTTCTATATATTTCTAGGCTTGAAGTAAGAAGGCAGCAGAAGCTGGGCATAGTGGTGCCTGCCTGTAACCCCAGCACTTGTGAGCTGTGGCAGGAGAATCATGAGCTTGAGGCTAACCTGGGCTCCATAGTGAGACCCTGTCTCAAAAACAAAAAACAAAATCACAGGAACAACCCCACAAAAGACACAGCAGCAGAACATCCACCCCTTCCCTAAGGAAAACCACTGCAGTCTGTGCCTTCAAAAAGGCCTGCTGTCCTGGCTCATGTGCCAGCCCCTTGAACTGAGAAGTGTAGGGCTCCACTTGCCCTGAGTGGTGTTCATGTCTGTAGTGACACATTTCATCAGAAACCTCAGGGGCAGTGGCAAACATTCTAAGAACTTTCTTAGAGGTCAGCAAACTGCCTGAGAGAAGGAAGCTGGTATTTGGGGGCAGGGTGTGAGAAGATAAGAATAGAGGTTAAAGCTTTGCTGGGAACATATTTTAAGAAATAACTTGACAGAAAGTGGTTTAGAGTGATTTTTATGTATTGAATATCTACAGATACTGACAACCCCATATGTCTGGTTGTGGTGAGAATGAAAACCTATAGTCCCTGTGAGGTCTTCTTGTTCAGCTTACCACTCACATGATCCTTCTTTATGAAATCCCCAAAGGTTGGGCATCTCAATTTGCTTGGTTGCCTCCATAATTGGGGAGATTATCACCTAACAAGGCAGCCTATTCCCTGTGTGTGCCCTTGTGGGTGGTGGAGACATTCTTTGCCTTCCTGTGGTCTGCTTCCCTTAGCTGCTCTGTGCTCTGAGTTTGGGGTGTGGAACCACTCAGAACAGCTCCTCTCCCAAGGGATAGGTGGAAGGTGTCTCTCACTTATTTGAAGACCACCGTGTCTATCTCTGAAATGTTTTCTCCCGGTGAAACATCTAGAGTCTCCCTGGGAATGTTCTGGAGGGGTGGCGTGGGCCTTCTTCCTGATCTCTGCCGACCACCTCACCTATGCTCATGGCTTGTTAGTGCCTTCCTGTGTCCTATGCAATGCCCTCTGGCATGGCTGAGAGGCTGCCTGCTGACTTCACCCCAGCCTCCAGCTGCACATCTTGCTATTTTGGTTTCTTTAGCCTGATATCCTGTTGAACTCTGTTGGTTTCTTTTTCTTGTTGGTCTCCTTTCGGAGTCTTTCTGTTAGCCTCTCTCAGCCCTTAATGTCACCAGGTGTTCCTTGGACTTTTTCTTTTGATACAAGGTCTCACTCTGGCCTCAAAGTGATCCTCCTGCCTTAGTCTCCGAAGTACTGAGACTACAGGCATTGCTACCACGTGTGGTGTCTTTGCCCTTATTTAAAATTTGTGATTAAATCCATAGCTGGAGTCCCCGAGAACCTGAAATAGTGTGAGCATTTTGTGTGCAAATGTGTATTTTGAGAAAGAGATCCATGTCCCTAAAAAGTTCTGACCCACTGCCTCCCTCTGAGTAGATGACTGTCCTGAGGAATGTCCCCTGTGCCTTCCAGCGGTGTCACCTCAGCTTGGCTTCCAGCCTCCTGTTACTGATCCTGAAGACCAGCAGTAGCTTCTGTTCACATGTGTCCGCTCATCTGAGGAAATCAAGAATGTCTTTATAGGATGCAGCTTTACCAATTTGGCTTTAGGCTGGGGTAGATGGGGAAGTTTAGCTAAGAACTGAGTTTTTCTAGGCACCGTGGCTCACACCTGTAATCCCAGCCACCCAGGAGGTGAAGGCAGGAGGATTGCTACTGAGAGGCCAGAAGCCCACTTACAAGAAGTATAAAAAGGGTGCAGCTCAGTGATAGGGCACTTGTGAAGTATGCATGAGGCCCTGGGTTCAGCCCTCCAGTACTGCAAAAACAAAAAAACAAAACAAAAGCCCCACAACAACAACAACAAAAACCACCAACTGAATTTCTAGGAGCAAGACATATGTATTTTTGTTTTGTTTTGTTTGCAGTACTGGGGGATTAAACTCAGTGCCTTGCTCATACTTTGCAAATGCTGTACCACTGGAGGGCACCCTGCCCAGCATGTTTTAAAGAAATTTGAGATAGATTTTCACTAAGTTACACAGGCTGCCTCTGGCCTTGAATTTGTGATCCTCTTGCCTCCGCCTCCTGCGTTGCTAGAATTTCAGGTGTGCACGACCATGCCCAGTCTGAGACTTAACTTTTGTTTCTAGGGTGCACAGAATCTGCTTTAGGGTAGAACCCAATGACTAGGTGTCCGGACCTCCACTTTGCATACCTTGTACTGCTAGTTTGAAGGTGGAGGTTTACTGCCATTCAGGTCATTGGACAATAACCTTTGAGCTGGAAGTGCATTTGTGTTAGTTGGAACAGTGTCAAAGAAGCTACTACCCAAGATTAGTTTCAGTCCAGGATTGCCTGGCCAAAAGAAAAAAACAAAGTCATGATTGAGAAGAGTTTCTGTGTCAAGGACCTGGTGGGAGGAAACAACCTGCAAAGTTTCCTTGTGGTTCCGGCCTGTGATAGCGGGTTGTGTGCTTGGAAACCTGATAGGTTTTGGTTGTTTGTAGCCAGTTCCTGGCTGAGGTGGCTGAAGGAAATAGCCAGGTCTGAGTTGTACTTGACTGAGCCTTGGCAGGCAAGGAGAATGGCAGTTACTTGCCCCTACTTCCTTGTAGGGTCTCGGCTGTCCACTTCTGGCTTTGTGTGCCTCCCTTTACCAAGAGACCCGTTTTGGTAGCTTTCTGCCCCTCACTGGGGTAGAACCAGGCAGCGTGTCATGCTGGGTGCCCGTCCAAGAGTCCTGGGAGCGGGGTTTGCAAGGCCCATGGAGAGTGGCTGGGTCCCTGGGCTCCCTTTGTGTGATCTCAACCTACCCCATGCTCCCCAGAGCTCTGACCTTCGTGACACACCCACTCCATGCCCTGCCCCTGGCACCAGCCTAGCTTGGTCACATTTTGGGCTCGCTGAACTCCTGTGAGCCCTCTGGAGAGCCTGGTGTTATTCGAATTTGGCACCTATTTTTCCACAGAAACCAGAGAGCAAACCAATAGCTCTTGGAGCACCTGCGGTTGAGGTTGTGAACCAGATGTGTTTGTGGTTTAGCTGCGGTTGAGGTTGTGAACCAGATGTGTTTGTGATTTAGCTCTGAGTGTCCAGGGAAGGCTGGGGTGTGGGTGGCAGGTCAGTGATTCATTTGCTGCTGTCTGAAGGGCTGAGGACCATCTGGCTTGAGCTTTGTAGGGACTTTGTGGCCTTTGCATGCGCAGCTTGTGGAAATGGTAACAGGCGTCTCATTCCCTCCATCTCCTGGAGGAAGAAGCTGCTTGGGGCTGTGTGCTGTGTGTGCTACCCATACATGGAATTCCGGTGCCCTTCCTGGGCTTACAGAATAAAGTAGTGTGACTCTGGGTGCATCGCTTGGGTGGCTGTGGGGTTTTCTTCTCAGACGTGTGCCAAATGTCTCCTGTTTACGGAGCTTGGTTCAACCCTGCTCTGCTGTCTGCTGGAGTTTGGCCCCCACATCACTCCCCATCCTCTGCATATAGTCTGATGGAATCTAGATTTTTGTTTTATTTTGGTTGGAGACAGGGACTCACTCTCTAGCCCAGGTTGGCCTGGAGCTTGCGATCCTCCTGCCTTAGCCTCCCAGGTGCTGGGATTACCAAAATACTGGTCTTAAGGATTCACAAGCCTGATACTCTCTGATCTGTTTACAGTACTGATAGTTGGAGCAACCGGACGAAGAAGTCCCTGCAGTCCTGTGACTTGGGATAGCCCTGCTTCTTTTATTTTAATTTTTGCGGTGCTTAGGCATTGCACCCAGTGTCTTGCACATTCTTTGCAAGTGCTCTACCACTGGGCCACACCTTCCGCCCATTTTTCACTTTTTGAGTCACTAAAGTTAAGCAGGGCTGGGATTTGGCTCAGTGGGTAGAGCACTGCGCTGCAGTCTCTGAGGTCCCGAGTTCAATTCCCAGCACCACAAAAATGGGAGAAGGACCTGGCAATCCACTCCCAAGGCAATCCCGAAGTAGTCAGCCATTGAAAACCCTATGAGGGTCGCTATGAGTCGGATACCAACTCGACGGCACCTAACAACAACAACAACAAAGTTAAGCAGGCTGCCTCTGGCCTCAAACTTGGACCTTCCTGCCTCTACCTCCCGAGTCACTGGGCTTACAGTCTCTGGCCAGAACAGCCTTGCAGTGGCGCAGTAGTGTTGCACAAGCTGGTTTGGCAAGGCCTGTAGAGAGCAGCTGGGTCATGGGGCTCCCATTGCGTGAGTTCAGCCTGTATGTGACTGGCCAGCCGGCAGGCCGAATCCAGTCCTTTGCCTTGGGGAAGTAAGTGAGGTAGGTCCTGGTAGCTGGAAGATGGGCCACCTCCTCACACACTGGTTTTCCTTATAGCTCTAGCTGGGCCTGTCCCAGACCTGAGAAAATGCACTGGAGGCTCAGCAGTGCTGTGCAGGGACCTGAAAACGGCAGTGGATTGCGGGGCTCTGAAGCACTGCCAGCAGACCGTCTGGAGCAAGCCCATGGTGGTGAGTGCCCCCTCCCTGCCCCATCCCACAGGGTGTCTTGTACCACTGGCCTCCAGCCCTGCCCCCAAGCCCTGGTTCTTGCCTGGTCTTCTTTGCTCCCCTTAGTGACCCTGTGTCTTAGGCAAGTGCCGTCACTGGCTGTGCCCAGCTCACCGCACAGGAGCCAGAGGCTCAGAGAGGAGAACATCCTGTCCTCCAGGCTACTCGGTCTCTTAGTGACAGAGATAGAATGAGAGCCTCCATGCTTGCTGCCCTGTGCTCTCTCCACTTCTTGGCCTTTCTGCAGATTTCACCTCCCACCCTAGACAAGGGGCCAGAGGGTCTGCAGTGTGTGCACATGGGCACAGCCTAGCCTTCCTCACTCACGACACAAAGTATACACTGAACTTTTCAAACCTACCCCATTGGACATTGTTCCCTTCACCCGTCTCACCCAGGCACACCACTGACTGAGACCCAGGAACTTGCTAGATGTTTAAGACTATATTTCCAGCTATCACCCACTAGGAAAGATCCCATGGATTTTTCATCTAAATGATGTAAACTGTAGCATATTACTGTGAGGCTCTCGGAAACAGTGTGCGATGACAAGCCTTACGTGAGGTTTTTTATGTGTCCTGAACTCGGAGATGGAGCCTCGCTGATGTCTGGGAGGGATACAGATACTGCTCCTGGCTCACTCTGGGATGTCTGGTGGCCACATGGCATGGGCTGTTGTTTCACCTAGTAGAGTTTTGAGTTCTAAGCTTGTTGTCAGTGGCCACTAGTATTCTTTCACTAAGAGAAGAAAACTTGATCAAATGATGCTACTCCTTAAAATTCTGAATCGTTCACTGGAAAATTGCCTTCAGTGGCCAAAACAACTTTCAGATTTGGATCCTAATTTGCTTTCAATCCTGTTTTGAATACTGCTTCCTCTTTCCCAGTTTAGTGTGTATTGAGCGAGGTTGAGGACTTGCTCGATTGGATGGTCGTGGGGCTGCCAGCTCTCTGTGGTTATGACTCTACATATGCACAGTATTAGCTTGATTGGATTCGAAGGTTCAAATTTGTCTGAATGAGCCTCAGTTCACAAATGTCTCTTTATCCCATCCAAACCTGTTATTCCCTCTCTGTGGATCAAAAGTCAGTTAACATCAAGAAGGGAGCCTGTGTCTGCCTCCCCAAGGACTGTGAGCCCTGGTTAGAATTTTTATGGTTACTGAGCTGGGAGATGGTGAGGCTTGTTGGGAGCCTGGCCTAGGCTGTGTCCTTGACTCACACATAGCACTGCTGGGAGCAGTAGGTAGATAAGGTGCCAGTGGGAATGTGAGAAACACAGCGACTGGTATTGGGTCCCCTGCCTCACCCACCTCCTACTCTGTGATATGATAGGATTGTGATGATATCTGTCTGAGCCTGTCTCCTCGTAGTTGTGAAATTGTCTTGTACCACAAGCACTGAGCAGACGGCTGAAGGGTCGAGGCAAAAGAAAGGGTTCTCTATCCTGTAGAAGCAGTGTTCTCATAAGTCCCTGCCTCTCCTTCTCTGCAGTGTCTGTACTCTTCGTATAGGCAGGCCCCAGGATCTTGACCACAGCTGTGGTCACAGAGAATAGGAAAAAGGCCAGGAAGTTTTCAGTTGTGTGGGGTATGACTTGTATCCTACAAATACAGAGCTCTCCCTCATGTTGTTTCCTCTTAGAAATCTCTTCCATGTGACATTTGCAAAGATGTCGTTAAAGCAGCTGGCGACCTGCTGAAAGACAATGCGACTGAGGTAAGCAGCTGTGGGCAGGGGTGGGCCATGGCCATACACCTTGGTTCCTTAGGAGATCTGTGGCTCTGGGGGTGCAGAGAAGAGTGATCTAGGCCCAGCGGGTGGCAAACTCCTGAAAAGGGCCAAGTAGGAAACATTTCAGGCCTTATGGGCCACATACTGTCTCTGACATGGCCATTGGTATCTTGTTTTGTTTGTTTGTTTTTGGAGACAAAATTTTGTTACATAGTCCAGACTGGCCTTGAACTCAGAATCCTCCTGCCTCTGCCTGTGTGCCGCCACAACCAGCTTACATATAGTTGTTTTTAAAAACAATTTAAGAATATAAAAACTGCTGGGCATAGTGGCACCCATTTGTAACCCCAGCACTTGGGACACTGAGGCAGGACAATCCATGCAAGTAGGAGGTCAGCCTGGGCTATGCAGTGAGTAGTTTGAGGCTAGCTTGGGCTACAGAGACCCTGAATCAAAACAAATAAACACAAAAGTAAAAACTTATTTTCCATTCCAGGCTGTACAAAATAGGATGAAGGGCCTAGTTTGCTGACCCCAGGAGCAAATCTTGATTACCTGAGGTCGATTGGGACTTTATATTGCATTTTCTTAACACCTAGGTTAGTTTGTGGCTATCAGATTGGCTTTTTCTGCTCTGATGTCCCTATACCTGTGGGTGCATGGTTCAAAGGCTCTTCATTTTGAATTTTTGTGTCTGCCTTTGCCTGTTGTGCTGAGGGAGCTGTGGTGCCACTCCCTACTGTCCTTTTCGTTGTTTTCCAGGCCGACTTTCGCTGGAGTCACAGAGGGCCTCTTGCCTTCATTCAGCTCTAGGCAGGGGAGAAGCCCTTCCTGATTCTAGACCTTGCCTTTGTGTCCCCTTGCAGGAAGAGATCCTTGTTTACTTGGAAAAGACCTGTGACTGGCTTTCTAACCCCAACTTCTCAGCCTCCTGCAAGGAAGTGGTTGACTCTTACCTCCCGGTCATCCTGGATATGATCCGAGGGGAGACGGTAGGTGATGGGAACAAGCTCTTCCTTCAGGGTGCTTCAGGGTGCACCGTTATAGCGGGTGCAGCCCAGAGCAGAGTGACTGAAATGGAAAGGGTGTTTGTGGCTTCGGATTTCTTCAGCTGCCCTTCACATAGTTCTGCCATCAAGAACAGCTGTGGCATAGCAGGCCTTCTGCATGTGAGAAGCCAGTGCAAGTGAGTGCGCAGCCATTGGGAATGGTGGAATTGCTGAGGAACTGAACTGCATAACATTCACAGATAGATTCTAGTTGGATAAGTCATGTCAATTTTGTTTTTGTGAATTACAAGTAACAGTGATTCGGAGAATGCGCATGTGGGTTCAGCTACTAAGATACTCATCTTTCATTTGACAAGTATTTCCTGTGCCTAGAGGCTGAGTTTTTAGCAGAGAGGATGAAGTTCACTTTGTGGAATTTGGAAAGGTCTCAGGGAAGGAAAGATGTCGAAGAAACCGTAGAGGGCCCGTGGGGCAGAGTGTCCAAGGCCTTGGTGAGGAGGGAAGGGGTCACATCATGCCTCGGCCATATTCAAGGCCATGTGCAGTGGGAAGCGCTTGGGGCGTGGCCGGTAGTGCAGTAGCCATAGGATTTGTTTTAGGTCCCACGGCTGGGACCTGCAGTGAGGACAGAGGCAGGACACTCGGGAGGCTCTGGCATTGGTAGATGTGGTAGGGTTGGTGGGGGTGGACTGATGCGCATTGTGTTTTGCAAGGTGAATGGACTGGCTTTGTTCATGGGGAGATGTACAAGAGATGGAACAGTTAGGAATGTATTCTTGGTCTCTGGGAAGGTGGCGGTGGAGTCGTCTGCAAAGTGGACATGCACAAGGACCAAGTTGGGTGGGGAAGAATTAGGAGTGAGTTGGCAATGTCCAGGAGGTGCATGCTAGTCGCGGTAAGAGATGAGGAAGGTATTTATTGTGTTAGCTTGTTCAAGGGAAGGGTCCCTGACCTTTCTTCTCCAGCCAGAGGCTCCCCTTCCTTTAAGGAAGTGCTGACGATGAGCAGGCATCCTGCATGTGAAGCCTGAGGGCTGTTGTGTGGTTAGGCACATGATTGTCAATTTCATGTCCTCCTAGGTATGGTGAGCAGTTTCAATTCAGACAACAAAGTTGTGTGTTTCTTTTCAAAGGATTTGAGGGGAGGGCCTGGTTCAAAGGCCCCAAGTGGCCTCTTGTCTTCCTGTGGGGAGGGGACTTTCTTTCAGCTGGGTTTTGTTCCCTACCAGAGCCGTCCTGGAGAAGTGTGCGCCGCCCTCACCCTCTGCGAGTCTCTTCAAAAGCACCTGGCAGAAGTGAACCACCAGAAGCAGCTCGAGGCCAATAAAATCCCAGAAGTGGACCTGACTGGGATGGTGGCACCCTTCATGGCCAATATCCCCCTCCTCCTGTACCCTCAGGGCGGCCGCCCCAGCCAGCCTCAGCCAAAGGCAAGTGTGGCAGGGTGGAGTCATGAATGAGCTGTCAGTGAGAGGGCCACGTGTGTGCACATTGGAGGTGAGATGGGGGGTGGTGTGCTTGCGGGTTTTACACTAAAGCTTATCCACTCCTTTGACCCTGCAGTTGACGAGCTGGCCTTCAGGCAGTTTCACTGTCCAATTTCTGAAGAATGAGATATTTAAATTTTGCAAAGATAGGCCCTTCCTCTTATTCTTTTGGTGCTGGTGATGGCACCCATAACCCTGCACACACTAAGCATGAGGCCCACTGTTGGCACATCCCTGCCTTCCTTCCTGTAGTACTGTTACTGTAATGAGTACCCTGTAGATTGGAAGGCTGGCCTGGTTGGAGCTGTGCAGAGAGCCGGTCCTGGGTGGGTGAAGCCCTTTCCCAGGAGTGCCAGCCCTCTGCTGCAGAGCTGCCGTGCTGACTGCCCTTTTCCTTAGGCTAGCGGAGATGTGTGCCAAGACTGCGTACAGATGGTGACTGACGTCCAAACTGCCGTGAGGACCAACACCACCTTCGTCCAGGGTTTGGTGGAGCACGCCAAGGAGGAGTGTGACCGCCTGGGGCCTGGCATGGCTGACCTGGTGAGCTTTGCCTCACCTCGGGGGTGCTGGGCTCTGGAGCTGGGAGTGGGGGAGGCAAAAAAGTGTGACCTGTGGGCTGGGGGTGTAGCTCAGTGGTAGAGTACCTCCTCCCTAGCATGGACAGGGCCCTGGACTTGATGCCTATCACCGAAAAAGAGAAATAAAAAGCCATAGAAAGCATGACGTATTATTTGCATGGTGGCTGTTTCAAGTTCTAGCCTAAAGCTCTGAGGAATAGATAGTTCAGAGAATCCCTTTTCCGGCTAGGTGTGGTGGTGCACACCTATAATCCCAGCACTCGAGGCTGAGTGAGGCAGGAGGATCGATGAAAGCTTGAGGCCAGCCTGGGCTACATAGTGAGTTCCAGCCAGCCTGAGTTACACAATAAGTCCCTGTCTCAAAGGACAAAATAAAACCTAAAAGGCAGCATCTGTGGTCTGTGAGGCTCATAATTCTAAGCATGCTTTCTGCAGGAAATCTGGTCTCCATGTCATTGTACGGCATTTACCTGGAAACCTGCCTTAGTCCTGGGGGCTCAGAAACCTTTGTTAGTTCCACAGGTGGCTTTATTTCTTTGACCTATTTCCATTGTGGATCATGCTCTTGAAATGCATCTGTAAAACTGAAATACAGCTGGGTGCAGTGGCACACACCTGTAATCCCAGCAGCTCAGGAGGTGGAGGCAGGAGGATGGCAAGTTCGAGACCAGAGGCGGTCTTCGTAACTTAGTGAGACCCTGTCTTAAAAAAAAAGTAAAAAAAATGGACTGAGGGTGCAGCTCAGTGGTCCAGCACTTGCAGAGCATGCAACTGCAAGGCCCTGGGTTCAACCCCCAGTACCACAAAACAAACAAACAAACAAACAAAAACCTGAAATGCCAGTTTAGTACTGGCCACCTGAAGAACCTGCCTGCCTGGCATGTGAGGAAGATATTTGTAGTAACTGCTGTGGGATCTGGAGGGGCCTGCCTGCATGGAAATGGCTGGTCTGCAAGCCGAGGGCCCCTCTCTGTTTTACTGTCTTTAGGGCTGGCAGTCAGGTTAACAGTCATTTTGTTCATCATGAAAGCCGGGGAATCTTGTAGCCTTGTTGAAATAGTTTTGGAATTGCTATTTTAATTGGTTTCCCAATTAAACCCACCCTGAGGGCTGTTCTTTTACCCTTGAAATTCTCACTGAGGAAGCACTCACTTGTGCCAGGAGCTATTTTGAGGGTCTACTCAAAACACCTAGATTTGTATAAAAACAAGCAGCTAAAAATCATTCCAACTTTGTTGTCATCAAATCAGTGTCTGACTCAGGTGTCTGACTCACAGTGACCTTATGTACAACAGGTGAAACACTATTGTTAGTGCTTCTCTGCTAGTCATAGGGTTTTCAATGGATATTTTTTGGGAGTGGGTTGCCAGGTCCTTCTCCCAAGCCTACAGCACCTGGTGTTCCCAGGTGGACTCCTATCCAAGTAGTAACCAGGCCCGACCCTGCCTAGTTTCTGCTATCTGATGTGATCGGATGCCACAGTGGTACAGCTACAGGCATTCTAACTTTTCTGGATTTAAATTTTATAACCCTGACCAAGAATGTGTAAATGGGTTTGAAAAGTAATCTTGGGTTCCTAAGCAGTGTATCTTTTTTTTTTTTTTTTTTCCCGGTACTGGGCGTTGAACCCAGGGCCTCGCGCTTGCATACTCTGCAAGTGCTGGACTACTGAGCTGCACCCCCAGCCCATTTTTTTTTTACTGTTTGAGACAGGGTCTCGCAAAGTTACGAAGACTGCCTTTGGTCTCGAACTTGCGATCCTCCCACCTCCACCTCCTAAGATGCTGGGATTACAGGCGTGTGCCACCGTGCCCGGCTTTTAGCAATGTATCTTGTAGCTACACTTCCTCCGAATTGTTACTGAGTGGTTGCTATATGACTTTGGGTCACAAAATAAAAGAGAGAAGCCGGGCGCAGTGGTGCACGCCTGTAATCCCAGCGCTTGGGAGGCGGAGGCAGGAGGATTGCAAGTTCGAGACCAGAGGCATTCTGTGTAACTTAGCGAGACCCTGTCTCAAAAAAAAAAAAAAGGAAAAAATGGGCTGGGGGTACAGCTCAGTGGTCCAGCACTTGTAGAGCATGCAGGTGCGAGGCCCTGGGTTCAACCCCCAGCACCGCAAAAAAAAAAAAAAAAAAAAAAAAAAAAAAAAAAAAAAAAAAAAAAAAAAAAAAAAAAAAAAAGCAGAGAGGAGGATCAAGTCTGCACACATTTCCTATAGGTTGTAATTCAATTGCCATTTTATCTCTTGAGAACTTGCTCAGAGCAGACACAAGATTCTTCTGTAGGAAATTTGCTTGATAGTCCTCAGTTTCCACTGCTGAAATGCTGGTTTGAGCTGGGCACCATGGTGCATGCCTCTAATCCCAGCTACTTGGGAGGCTGAGGCAGGAAGTTCACCAGTTTGAGGCCAGAAGCAGCCTGTACAATTTAGTGAGACCCTATCTCAAAATAAGAAAGGGGCTAGGAGTGTAGCACAATGATAAGAGTATTTGCCTAAAGTGTGTGAGACCCTGAGTTCAACCCCCCCAGTACTATAAAACAAAACAAAACAAAATAAAATGAAAGTGCTGGTTTGGTGTTTTGGGTCCCTTACTGCAGTAATTAATTTAACAACCTATTTCTCTCTCTCTCTCTCTCTCTCTAGTGCAAGAATTATGTCAACCAATATTCTGAAATTGCTGTCCAGATGATGATGCATATGGTAGGTGGCAGGGGAAGCTCTTGTTAGCATGTAAAGTGTTGTTTCTAGGAATTTTGAAAATTACATGGTGTTTTAACTTAGAGTACTGAATTGGGCCAAAATGAATCATCTTTGACCAGCAGACTCCCTACTCTCTGTCTCTTTCCCTGTGAAGAAAGCCTGCCTCAGCTGATCGCTGGGCTGCTCTGCTGTTTGCCTGTGCACACGCAGCTGGCCATTGGCTAGTGTCTGGCTGTAATGCAGGGATCCAAAGAAGTCTGCCTTGCCACTGAGCCAGGCTAGAAAGTGGCTGTGGGGCAGTCCACGTTGGGGTGGAGAGGGGAGCAGCCCTGCCCACTAGTGCTGACTCTGCGCCCTGTGGCAAGTCAGCTGTTGATGCTGCTTGAGTTCCACCTCCCACACAGGGGTCTGATGTGTGTTCATTCCCTTGGGAGAGGCAGGAAGCGTAGGCCAGGGGACTTGGGCTCGCTTTTTCATGCTGATGCCGAAAATTGTGTAGAGCTGGCTGGTTGGAAGACATCCTGACTAGGAGCAGGCATTGTCCTCTGAGGGCTGGACCTTGCAATCTCCTGTTCTCTCTCTCATGCTGACATTCTGCATTGAGATGGATGTGTGGTCCTTGAGTGCGTTCTTTAGTACAGTGATCTGGAAATGATGGCCTGCCACCCACTTTGTAGATAAAGTTTTGTTGGAATTGGGTGATGCCCCTTTTGTGCTCCTCAAGCAGTCGGGTCTTGGCAACATAAGATCTCCAGCCCACTGAAGCTGACGGTCACTGTGGGCTGTTCTGCCCATCTGCCCACTCAGGTAGCCTATCCAGGCACAGTGCTTTGTTTGGGATTGTTGCTTATACCCTGCCTATAAAGATGTTTAAAGGCAGCTTACAAAGACATGTACTGGAACTAGTAAAAATAAACCTTTGATGTGAAGGAACCTAGTGAATTGCTTCCCTACAGCTAACTTACATATTTTTTCTCATAAATATTATTTAGAATTTCTTTGAAAATTATAGGTAGTACTTCCCACATCTAATCACTTGGGGTTTGAAAAAACATCGGTGAGGTCATATTTTATACACTATTTTGTACTTCTGTTTGCATTTTTCCCCTAAAAATATGTTGATCATTAAATATTCTTTTACATGTGATTTTCTATGCCTGCATATTAGTCCACAGTGTGGAATAGCAACATAATTTATGTAACCAGTCTCCCGTGGATGGATGTTTAGATTGTTTTCAGATTTGCCCTTGGGATCATGAACATCCTTATAGGGAAATACATCTCTGCACATCCCTGTTTACTCTTAGCGAGGATAACTGAAGCTGGAATTCCTAACAAAAGTGCAAGGCTTTTCATACACAATCACATCTGCCTTCCAGGCTGGCATCTGGCCATAGGGTAGATTGCCCTGAGGCCAGGTAATTGTAACATACACCCCCATTTGGGCATCCCAGATCCAGCTTCACTGTGCCACTTGTAACTGACTTGTGGGGAGGCTGGGTAGAGGCTAGGCTGCCAGTAATGGAGACCCTTCACAAAGGGACATTTTCTGGAGGCCCTGGCTGCAGCATGTTTGAGCATTGGATGTAGGGACAGTGCATGCACTAGCTGGACAATGTGGTCTATCCCATGAGGGCTGGAGTAGCTTTTGGGGCCCCATAAGCTAGTAGGAACAAGGCAGGTTGCCAGTACCAGACTACCAGAGTGTTTCCCTTGAACTTTGTGACATCCTCACACCTGGTTAACGCTTGATTATTGTTTTAATTTTTCTTAACTGTTGTGTCCTTTCCTTTCTCCTTTTTTCACCTCCGATTTCCCGTTTTTTTGTTCAACAGCAGGATCAGGTATGTGATGGAGAATGTGCTTATAGTAGTGATATGCTGCTGCTTCTAGTTATTCTGCTTATTTACTTACTTATTTATTTATTTTGGTCTGGCATGATGAGCTCTGACAGATACAAGGAATGGTTGAGAAAGGAAAGGGTCCTCCTCTGTTCTAAACATCCTCCCCAGAAATTCAGCGCTTAAGCTGTTGGGGACTCATCTTTCTTTCTTGGGCTAGAAAATGAAGCCCACAGAGCCTTGTGCTCTGGGTCAGAATCCACACATGGTGTGCTCATGTACCTGTCATCAGTGTGGTGATGGGGAGGCATGGGTGACCCCAAGGTGTCTCAGCTTCCTTCAGTGGAGGCTTGGCTCTCAGTAGGACACCTTGTGTCTGTCACAGTGCGAGTGGGCATTGCATGTCTTCAGTGCTGTTTTTATAGCCCCAGAAATGCTTCTGCTGCATGAGCAAATCAGGTGCAAACAGCCTGCAGACTGTCCCTCGTCTGTGGATCCAGGCAATAGTCTCTTCATTGTAGCTTCTGCTCTTTAGGTGATGGGTCCTTTGGGATCTGGAGCCACATCAGATGGCATGTTGTGGGACCCATACCCCAGTCTGTACTTATTGAACCAATGCCGTTTGGGGGCTGTCCTAAGCACTGCCCCCATTGACATCTATCTCTGGGATTAGAGTTACAGATTTTTCCCCCCAGTACTGGGGACTTGAACCCAGGGTCTTGCACATTTTAGGCAAGTGCCCTACAACTGAGCTGTACCTTAGCCCTTTTTATTTTTTGAGACAGGGTCTCACCAAGTTGCAGAGCCTGCCTAGCCTTTAACTTGAAATCCTCCTGCTTCAGCCTTCCAAGTTGCTGGGGTTAACAGGGGTGTGCATAGCACCGAGCTATAGTTACAGATGTTTGAAGGCATTTTGAAGTCACATGGGAGAGGACTTGAGTTGAAATGCCTGAACTTTTATCTAGGCCACCCCAGGGAGCCAGAACAAAGCTGACCCTGAGACAGAAGCAGCCATGGACCTCCTGCCTCTTGGCTTCCCTCCATCCCCCTAAAAATCTTGCTGATATCTTTAGCCTTATTCTTATTTTTTCTCCCCTCAGTGTTAAGAGATGCCAGAGACAGGAAGTTTGGGATCTGTGTTTCCCAGTCCCCCAGCTTTACTCAGTTGTCAGTCTTCTTTATAGTACAGGATGGACCACAGCCATGGTCTGGCTCTCTTGCCTCAGCAGGCCCAGATGTCCAACAGTCCTATCCCTGCTACTTTCAGCTGTGGTGGGAGGCAGACATTGTCAGGCTCAGGGCTGTCGCTGGCTGCATTTGGGTCAGAGTACATAGCCTTGCTCTTGGCCTTCACAGTGTAATGGTCAAGACATCTAAACTCTTGTGACTTGGTGTTTAGGGGATCAGCCTAAAGATCTTGTGACTTGAGATGATTTATCAGCTTGGGAGTTGGGCTGTTGTGCATACTGTGTACCATGTGCAATTGTGAACATAGAATGTGGTTTCCCCTTAATGCTTCATTTCGAATGGTCCTGTCACAGAAAGATCCATTGTGGTCTTATTCCTAACACATCTCTGTTAGTTAATGGGTATATAGTTTCCCCTCCAGAGAGCTCTTTTCTACTGAAAGTGAGCTGAGAAACACATTCTAGAGTAGCCTTGGTGTCCCAGGGGATGTTCAAGTTGCTTGGGAGGCTCTGTTCCTTAGGGTGGCCCTCCTTGGAATAGCGGAGGTTGCAGCTTTGTTACAGTGGCTGCCTCCTTCAGACATAACTGGTGCATGTATCCCACTTTTGGCCATGAGCCCTTTTGAGTCCAGAATCCCTGCCCATCTGGGTGGGGGGAGTCAGCCTAGACATTGGGGTCAGGGTGTTCAGCAGTGTGCTGACCTTGTGTTTAGCACGGGAGGCTGAGGGCAGTAGGCACGGGCGGCGTCTGATGGGTGTCTCTGTGTCTCTTCAGGAACCGAAGGAAATTTGCGTGCTGGTTGGCTTCTGTGACGAGGTCAAAGAAGTTCCTATGCCGACTCTGGTCCCAGCCAGAGTGGCTCCTGAGAACGTCCTCCCTGCCGTGGAACTGGTGGAGCCCCTCGAGGTACCTGGTGTCGTGGTTGTGTGCCAGCTGGGGCTGTGCGACACCCCACACTGCATGTTGTATCACACCTTATAAGTCACACACTTTTTTGGGTTCCCTGCCTGGCTCCTAAAGTATTTGGGCTTGAACCCATCAGGTATCACGTGGATATTCCCTAGAGTAATGCATGTCCCAAGCTGTGTGAGAAATTTTTTGAGTTTGGTTATAATCTGCAGCGTTGATGGGAGCAGGTCTGTGGTTCTCTAGCATGCCAGTGAGAATATTTTTCAGTACCTAGCTCCAAGCTAACCTTCTTCCCCTGTTTGACAGTACTGAGAGGGTTGAACCCAGGGCCTTGCATATACTAGGCAAGTACTCTACCACTGAGCTGTGCCACCAGTCTTGCCTTTTTAGTTTTGTGACTGATTCTCGCTAAGATGCACAGGCTGCCTCGGTTTCCCAAGTAGTGGGGATTATATGCAGGTGCCATGGAGCCCAGCCTAAGCTAACCTTTCACATAACACTTCTGGGGTCTGCCCTACACTCTATCCATACTACAAACTCGATGTTTCCAGAATGCTTTGCCTGCGCTGTCTGTACATGTGTGTGCAGGCGCTGGGTTTTCACAGAACCCCTCCCTTGGCAGAGAACACCCAATGCTTTATCCTATGATGAGTCTGGGTTCAACTCATCTGTGGGTCAGGTCGTGTTTAAGGTTATGGTGAGTAAGCGGTGCCCTGTGCTCATGGGGCCTGCCTGCTGCCTCCTCAGGGCCCCAGCCACCTGAAACCTTCACACATGGCATGCACACGTACTTCTTGTTCTAGGATATGCATGGTGTCTGGCTCCAGCTGCTCCTTGTCCTGTCTCCTCTGCACACTTAAGGTGTGTGATCACAGGAAGGATTCAGGTGTCCAATGGAGTCAAGAAAGCAGTACCTCATTCTGCCCACTAGGGGCTCCTGGGTCCCATCCCACGCTGCTGACCCAGTTTGTGGCCAGAGAAAATAGAGGATAGTCACAGCTTGTACTCTTTAACCACGTGCGAGTCCTTAAGTTTAAACTTAAGCAAAATTAAAACTTAGATTCTTGGTTGCACCAGTTGCTTACAAGTGGTTGGTAGATGAATGGAGGTGGTGCCTGGATAGCAGAGATGGAGAATGCCTGCATGTCCTAGGAAGTTAGCCCTACCAGTACTGCTTTATTAAAGTAGACTCTAAAAATTGATTTTGTTTTTATTTTAATTTTTGTTTTATTTTATTATTTTTTGGCAGTGCTTTGAGGTTGAACTTAGGACCTTGTACGTACTTTTGCAAGTATTCTACCACTGGGTGGCACCCCCAGCCTCTGTTTCATTTTTATTTTTTTTTATTTTTTTTTCTTGTGGTACTGGGGCTTGAAGCCAGGGCCTTGAGTTTGCATGCTTTGCAAGTGCTGGACCACTTAGCTGCATGCCCAGTCCATCTTTTTACTTATTTGAGACAGAGTATTGCTAAATTACGCAGACTGCCTCTGGTCTCAAACTTGTGATCCTCCTGCCTCAGCCTCCCCAGCTGCTGGGTACAGGCATGTGCCACCATACCTGGTCTCTATTTTATTTTTTGAGTCAGAGTCTGGCTGAGTTACGCAGGCTGCCTTTGGCCTCCAACTGACTGACGATCCTCTTGGCTCCTCTTCCCCATTCACTGGAATTACAGGCATGTGTCACCGTGCCTGCTAACAGTAGATTCTAGAACAATGGTCTCAGAAAAGTCAAGAGCAGACCTGACATGTGATTGCGACTCTGACTTCTAAATACTAGATAGACACTGAGTCTTATCCTTTTCCTGCTCTGCCGTCCACCTCCCTGAGATGAACACAAATGACGATGATTGTAACTGGACACATCACATGGATAGTTCTTCGGAGTGGGGAGGGGTGCTTTCTCTTCAAGTATGAACTTCTGAGTTTTGGTGGGGTGAGGTGGCGGCGGTAGAGGATTGGGGAAAGAGGTGGATTCCCCCACCATATCACAAATAGAAGGAAGTTGCCCCTTGATGTTGGGAGGCAGCCACCTGTCATCATTAGGCAGTAATCCTTGGTGTGATGCTGACCTGCCCTGGCTCCTGCTTCCTTCTGCATTAGGAGCAGGACTGCAGGCCCCAGTCTCGGCATTAAAGCACTCTCCTCCCGCCCTTCACAGGAGGAGCTGCTCCAAGCCCATGCCAGTGTTATCTGCAAGGCATGTGAGTTTGTGGTGAAGAAAGTGGTTGACCTGCTTGAGAACAGCACTGAGGTATGCTGCCCTCTTCTGAGACAGGGGCTGACTCCTGACCCCCAGAGTCAGGACCCCCTCAGTGGGAGACTCAAATCCAGTGGATGAGGGCATTTGGCCCTTGTTTGTCCATATATATTTATTTATTTTGGTGGTGTCGGGGGTTGAACTTAGGGCTTTGCGCATGCTGGGCAAGTGCTCCACGACTGAGCCCCACCTCTAGCTCCCTTGCTTGTTTTTGGTACCACGTGCAGAGTGGGGCAATGACTGCAGCCACCTCCTTGTCTTAGAGAAGGCGGCCTCCCTCATGTGCCCTTCTGGGCCAGAGGTAGGCAAGGCTGCCTTACCCTGTGTGTAGCTCTGGTCTTGGTGGCTGTAAGGTCTTCTAGAGGAGGGAACAGCAGCTCACTGTTGACTGGTTTTCCGGTATGTTTAAATCTCTCACCCTTGCCCACCTCCCTTCTTACACGATCTTCTCATGTGTTTCAGGAAAAGATAATTCATGCTTTGGATGTCGCATGCTCAAAGCTGCCCGCCTCTGTGTCAGCCCAGTGCCAGGAGGTGGTGGACACCTATGGCCCCTCCATCGTGTCGCTGCTCTTGCAGGAGATGAGCCCCGAGCTGGTGTGCATTGAACTCCATGTCTGTGCCCCCAGCAAGGGCCCCAGCAAGAAGATCGGCCGGATTGGGCTGCCCAAACCACCCATGCTGCCCGGTGAGCCCAGGGTACAGTGAGGGGAGTGTGGCCTCCTTGCATCTGGGAGGACCCTGCAGGCATTGAGCCCTGGGCCCTCTTGTGCAGCACGTGCGACTCCGCTGAAGGACAACAGCTTCTGCGAAGTGTGCAAGCAGCTGGTCGGCTATTTGGAGCACAACCTAGAGAAGAACAGCACCAAGGAGGAGATTCTAGCCGCTCTGGAGAAGGGCTGCAGCTTCCTGCCCGACCCCTACAGCAAGCAGGTGCGAGGGGCCACTCCCTGCTCTCCTCCAGGGCAAGAGAGGGGAGGGGACCCAGCTACCTCTGGCCCAGGCCTGGAGCAGGGAGGTGTTAGCTAGAGGCGATCTGTTGCCCTGTGCAGAGCCATGGAAGGAAAAGAACCTGGGCTGGTGTGGCCACATGGGTGGAGGGGTCCCTGAGAAGGGTGGCCCCAGGGCCCACTTGGCTGGGCATATTAGGGGCCCTGGTGTGTCCCAGAAGAGCATGTCTGGTGCCGGTCAGCCTTTTGTGGCCCCGTGTGTCCTCTTGCACACACCCAGACCCAGGTGCATGTCCTCCTTCTACTTGGCAGTGTGATGAGTTTGTGACCGAGTACGAGCCTGTGCTGGTGGAAGTCCTCGTGCAGGCGATGGACCCTCCCTTCGTGTGCTCGGTAAGCCTCACCGGGCGGCTGTGACCTGGGAGGGCTGTGGACCTGGAAGGTGCCTCTGAGAATTGTGGCTGGGGCGCTGAGGCTAGGGGTGGAGTATGGGAGAACTGGGAAGGCAGAGAACCAGGCCTCTGGGCCTCATCCTTCCCTCTCTTTGGCAGCCCCCATGGTCTGGGCGTATGTCAAAGCGCTGACTCCCCGGCTGCTTCTGGAAGCTGTTAATCTCAGTTCTGAAGGGGACAGGTTGGGCAGCTCTAATTATTCCCCTTTCTCTCCTACACAGAAAATTAAGGTCTGCCCCCCTGCCCATAAGCTTCTGGGAACCGAGAAGTGTGTCTGGGGCCCCGGCTACTGGTGCCGGAACATGGAGACAGCAGCCCAGTGCAATGTGAGTGGCTTCAGCAGGACAGCTCGCATGGGAGCCCTGCAACGACAGGAACCTCGGTAGTTAGCGCCCACCCTGCCTTCACAGAGGCCGCAAAGTTGAGGCCCACAGAGGCAGTTGGGCTCGCTGCTGTCTTTAGGGAGTGTGGGGGTATTCTTTAGTATTTCTTGTTCTGGTTTCCTGCTTTTGTCTCAGTTCCCTTGTCACAGTGTCAGATGTGCCTGAGGTCACTCCAGGGGTTGCACAAGGCCTATGGGACTCACTGCCTAGACCTTTAGCAGCACTTTTGCCCTGGCTGGAGCCCAGCCAGAATCTTTGCTCAAGGCCAGCTGGCACTCTCCTTGAGTAGCCTCTGGCGGTAGCCCCTTCCCAGTAGCCCCGGGAGGCCATGGCACCAACCTGGCAGGGCAGTCGCCAGTTGGGTGACTACTGCTGTCCTGGGTGGGGATGTTTGGCTTGACCTCTGTTATTTAATGTTACTTTGTGCAGCCTTTTCTCCCCCTCCCCCAGAGTACCTTGTGGCCATGTCCCGGGGGATTAGTCATCATGTGCCACTGCAGGGAGGGGTGGACAGGCCCACACCCTGTGTCCAACTCCTTCCTTTAGCCAGGCCCAGCTTGTCTGCCCAGTCACCTCTGTCCCCCAGCACAGCCAGCAGGGGAACTGGTTTCTCTGCCACCCTGGGAAACTGCCTGAGGGTCCCCTTGTTGAGCCTGCACCCATATGGGCTCCATTGTTGGGTGAGGAGGTTCTGCTTTGTGCAGGTGAGCAGCAGGGTGCGGGGCCTAGGTGCAGTGGACACAGAGGTCCTGAGCCCTGCTGGGCAGTGCTCAGCTGCTGCTCTGGACTCTTGCCTTGAGTCTCCACAGCTCCAATGGCCACAGGCTCCTGGCTTTAATGGACCTACTGTCCTGGGTCCTCAGCCTCGGGTGCCATCCAGCTGATGAGGACAAGATGCTGAGTCTTGTTTTTGGGTGATGTTTGATGCACTAATGGGCCAGGAATGGTGTTTGTTTTCTGAAGCCCAAACTGTTTCCTCTCTCCTGCCAGGCTGTCGACCATTGCAAACGCCACGTGTGGAACTAGGAGTTTTCCATCTTGCAGAAACCGCAGAACCTTTCCTACTTTTGTGTCTGGGGTAATGAACGCACAGATCTACGTGGCTTAGTTATAAGAATAGGACCCTGCATCCCTTGGCCTCTCCCCATCTCTCTCTCCCTTATTGTAACATGCCCACTGACACAGCCTCTTCTGTGCCCGCTTTCTGCTGGAAGGATGAAGACATACCGGGCCGAGGTCTAGCTGCCCTTTCGTGTACCTGCTGGAGGAGTGGGAGGGAAGTTTTCAGGGCTGGCAGGAGCCAGAGCTCTGCGAGGTGCTAGGGTGCTGCTGAGGCCGCCTCTCATCCTGATGACAACCCTTCCCTCTTCCCTCTGTCAGAGACAGGTTTACATGAAAAATTAGAAGCTCAGAATAACAAGGCCTGTGAAAATAATGTAATTCCCGCTGTAATAGTGCAGAGCTTGTGGAAGCACCTGCCCGTGACTTGGGACATTACTGGGGCAGGGGTGAACTGTTGATTCTGCTTTCTTTTCTTCCTGTCCATGCCTTGTTTTGGGGGTCTGTGGGTTTGGGTGGGGAGTGGGAAATCCCCCTGACGGTAACGTCACACTGTGGGGAGGTTCTGGGGCCTGGCTTCCAGGTGAGGCCCGTGTGTAGTGGTGGCCACTGTTTGCCTGCCCAGGTGTTGGCTCAGCTGCTGGAGCCCAGCTTTGTGCCCTGACACCCCTGCCCTGTCTTGTAGAGTTTCCTTTTGACCTTCCCTCTTAAACACGTGTGACTGGCAAGCTCCTGAGCCTCTGCCTGGCTGAGGGTGACACTCTGAGGTCTGCAGGTGTGGAGTGGGTACTGTCAGGGTTCATGGCTGCTGCTTGTTTGGCCATCATAGCTTCTGTTCCATTTCTGTTTGCCAGGAGACAGCAAGCAAAGCCAGCAAGATGGGCACTGGCTGTTGAGTGGACTTAGTGATTGTCATTTTGTTTGTTTTGCACTAAAGTTTCTGTGACTTAACAATAAAGTGCTGTTAACGAGATCTGGGGCTCATGTTTTGTGATACTTCAGCCGGAAGAGAGTGTCTGAGCCCTGTGGCCCCTCTTGGCCAGGAACAAAAGTGCAGCGTGTGTGAAGCGCCCAGGCCTCCCGAGCCTGCCCTCCCGCAGCCCTTCTCTCAGGCCAGCACGCCATTCGTTCATCAGAGCCAGTGTATTGCCGGTTCCTCGTGAGTTGCTTTTCCTTTTAAATAGACCATTCCAGAAATTTCCAATGAGCACCAGTTAAACGAAACTAGGGGGAAATGCCGTGGGAATAACTTAATTTAGCAAAGGAACACACACAAACACTCTACATTCGGAATCCAAGGGAAGGTCAGTCATGTCTCTTTATAAGCTGGGCATGTTGGGGGATCCAGTGAGATGGAGGTACTTGTTTGTTGACGTTGACTTTCTTGTTCAAGTGGTGGACGGGGATCACTTGGCCTCCACCTGGACGTCCAGCAGGCTGGTGGCAGAAGTGCAGTGGGATTTGAAGTCACTGACAGGCCACTGGGGCCGCCGGTCCTGGGCCTTGCTCACCTGTGTTGGGCTCCTGCTCTGTCGAGGCCGGCCAGGGGCAGAGGAAGAGGGCCTCCTTGGCCGCTTTAACCCAGCTGAGCTGGTGCTCAGTGACCCTCCTTACCTCGTCCTTAGATGCTTAGCATTTCTGGTTTTCTTAAAAAAATAACAAAATCTTATGAAGGTAGAGAACAGATGCTGAATGAGCGTCTGGCAAAAGTAGAATCTGTCTGAGTAGCTGTGCAGGCCACCAGGGCCAGCCCAAGGTTGTCAGTGCTGAGCTGGCCTGGGTAGGGGCTTGGCCTCGCTCCTGCCTGGAGTGGGCGGTGGCCATGCTGCTCCCCAGTGAGGCCCACCCCCATGAGTCAGAGCTCTGTGATCTCCAGGGGGCTCTCCATGATCACGTCTCGAAGCTTGTGCAGAGGCGTGGATTTGGCGGACTCTGTGCGGGCGTTGCGCTCAAAGGCAGTGGCCTCGGCAGCAGTCAGCGTCTCCAGTGAGCGTGCCAGGCCCTTCTGGTCATCCTCGGGCAGGCTGTTGAGGTCAGTGGCCAGCAGGGTGCCTGTACTGCCATGCACCACATGGATCCCGTCTGGCCCCTTGAGCTCCACTGGTGGCTTGTGGCGGAAACGCAGGCTGCCCTGGCCTGGACTGTGCTCACCAGACTCATCCTCCAGCTCTGTCTGGATCAGCTGCAAGAGGCCAGGACCCCTTGGAGCTCAGGAACCACCCCCCCAACCTCCCCACACCCAACGAGCTCAGGGCCATAGCCCAGGGTACAAGCAGGTAGGTGGCCCCAGAGTCCCACCAGCTATATACCTGCTTCCTGCCCACCTCACACAAGGAAGCTACTCCTGCAGGCCTGTCACCATGGACCTTCCAGGTGCTGCTATCATGGGACCTCATGGGCCTCCTGGGTTGTTAGGTGCCGTCCTATGTACAGCAGGCCAAACACCGTTGTCAGTGCTTCTCTGCTATTCATAGGGTTTTCAATGGCTGATTGTTTTTTGGGAGTGGGTTGCCGGGTTCTCTCCCAAGCCTACTGCACCTGGTGTTCCCAGGTGGTCTCCCATCCAAGTACTAACCAGGCCCGACCCTGCTTAGCTTCTGAGATCTGATGGGATCGGATAGCACAGTGCTACTGCTACAGGCTTGGGCCTCCTGTAGAAACCTTAAATGTATGTATTCACTTTGCTAACAGTCCTGTGATTGTTAGCAAACAGTTGTGGTATTCAGGTTTGTAACTAAGTTGACTTTACGCGTGACCAACTCTAACGGCAGCCAGGTACCAAGTGTCCGCAGAAGTAAGAGGGGACAGACAAGGTGTGGAAGGGACTAAATGGCTCTCTCCTTCAGGCTGTTCCAGTTGATAGTGTGGACCCAGATAGAAATTGGCTTTTAGATAAGGTCTGAGTTTGTAAATGTTGCCATAAGCACTATAGGCACACATGTAGGCCAGTTTCTTAAAGTGAGTCCTCCCTCAGAGAGAGCATGGGCAGTGGCCATGCTGCTTGACTTTGAGAAGCACTGCCTCTGAGTCTGCCGTATCCCTGGGAAGACGCTGCAGAAGCCACAAGGCAGAGCCTCCTTTTTGACTTCTGGATCCACCCCATGCTTTGGCCCTGGTGCTGGGTTCCAGAGACACAGAAAAGTGTGGCAGGAGAGAGAGCACCCCCAGGAGTGGGGCACAGCACACAGCTCCCCCCACCTGGCAGCCCGTGGCTGCCTCGCTACCTCAGAGATGGAAGAGTGGCAGGAAGAGGCTTTTTGCACCATCCGCTGTGCAAAGAGCTTTTTGAGCCGCAGGTAATCCTCCAGGACCACCTTCAGCAGCGAGCCCTGGGAGAGGGACAGGGTTAATCCTCCCACTGAGGTCCCCCCTCCCACCCCTCGTGTATACAGGTGTCTGGTGAGAGGATTGGAGCAGAGCCTGGTGACTGGCCAGCCAGAACCTACGTGAGCTCGGGCCTCAGCCCCAGCCTCTGGGCCACTGGAGGCTGGAACAGCTCCTCAGTAGCCCTAGTGCAGGCCTCTCTTGTGACCCTTGTGTTCCCACCCCCTGGAGGGCAGGCCTAGTAGAGCCTGGAGTTTCATCTCCCTGCATCCTCTGGTGTGGGGTCCAAATTCAGCCGGGGTCTGGGTGCAGGAGCCAGCAGGGAGGGCTCACCTTGATGGGCCCCTCGCGGATGATCTGCCCCAGCTTGGCGATGTTGTCGTACTCCTGGATGGCTGCCCGCAGATACCGGTCATCATCAGGCTTTACCGCTGCTGGCTCACGCCCAAAAGTTCCCTGGGGAAAGGAGACATTAGTTGGAGCTGAAGCAGGCACCACACAGGCACAGGGCAGGAACCTGGCTCCTTGGCCAGAGGTGGCAAAGATGTACCCCTGCACTTGGTCCTTCCCTGCTGCCCACCCGAGGCCCCAGTCTCACATGCGTGCGAGTGGGGCTGTTCCACAGGTCGGCGATCTCACTCAGGTTTTCGGGCAGGTCGTCTTCATGCTCAGCCTGTGCGGCCAGTTCCAGGTTCCGGCAGAAAGGGTCCAGCCACACAGGATTGGCTCTGCAGTTAGGGAATGGAATGAGGTGGGGTAAAGAGGATCGGCGTAGGTGGACAGATGCCCTCCCAGCCTCACCCCTAAGTCCTGCCCATTTCCCTGATGAGCTGTGATCGCTTGCACAGTCCTGGATGTGTGGGCTCCTTCGCTGTGGCACCTGAGTGCATCCTCCCACCCTAGGATCCCGCTCCAACCAGGACATGCCAGTCTAGCTCAGCTTTGGTGAGGACGTCTCACCCTGCCTCCCCTTGCATCCAAAATCTATGTCCTCTGGAATTGGGGGCCCATCAGGACTGGGGAGTCCAGCTCAGCAAGTTTCTGAGGGTGGAGGAAGTGACAGCCCACCAGGGGGCGCCCATACCCCAGGTTTCAGCCAATGCTTGCTTGCTGGCTCAGGGAATTCTCTCCAGCTGGGACCTGGCAGGGCTCCCCAAAGGGGACCTGAAAGGCTCAAGGACCCCACTCACCCATCAAAGGAGTACTTGTTGGTGTTGGGCATGTCCATGATGTCAATGAAGCCACGGTTCCCTGCACAGAGAGGGTTAAGGTGGGGTGGGCAGGGGAGAGCTGCAGCCAACTGGAGCTGGAGATCCTGGGTCCCTTGGACACCCTTGTCCTCCTCCTCTCCCAGGTGTCAGCCCTCACCTGCTGATCCAGCCACAATGGCCTTTAGTTTCCTCTTGTGTCTGGAGAGAAGCAGAGAGAGGGGCCCATGAGGGCTGTTGGGCTCATGAGTCCGGCCTGCAGCCTCTGCTGTCCAGGAGCAGGGCAGTCGGCCCAGCTCAGAGCAGGGGTGGGGACACTCACACGGTCCTGTAGTACCAGTTCATGAGGATGAAGAGCATGGCTGCCAGGAAGAGGAGGATGGCCAGGACAATGATCGCCATCTGCAGGGAGGGCAGGCCATGAGCTGGTGGGCTCTGGCTGGGGCCTGGGCCCAGGGGCGGGG
The DNA here is from genome assembly GCA_007922755.1 of Pedetes capensis. Lineage (NCBI taxonomy): Eukaryota > Metazoa > Chordata > Mammalia > Rodentia > Pedetidae > Pedetes > Pedetes capensis. Next base: position 13,193 of record VMDO01001871.1, on the reverse strand, counting down.
CCAGCCGGTACCTGCAGGGTGGACATGTCATCTGGCAGCCGGGCAGAGATGGCAGGCTGCACATCCAGGATGTTGTAGTTCCGGAAGAGGTTCCGCAGCTGTTCCTTGTTCTCGTCGATCATCTGGATCACCCTGCATGAGGGGCGCAGGCTCAGCTCTGTCCTGGCCACCCTCCGAGAGCCACCCTGCCCAGAATAGTGTGCTCTGCTTCCTCCTTGAGCCAGAGTTCACCTTCTACCCCTGTGTCACACAAAATGAAAACCCGTCCAGCTAGAAGAAGTTAGTATCTTACAAAGTTCCCGGGCTTGTGTACAGGGTCCCGTTTGACCCTCCCAACTACTGGATGATGTTCCCATTTTACAGGTGGTGAGAGTAAGGCTCAGAGTGATGGGATCTGCTGAGGCACCCACACTGCTCTTTCCCTGCTCTGCCCACTTCTGGTGGGGAGCACCACGGGGTGGACCTGACAGTGGCGTCTGTCCTTTTGGGGGGAACTTTCTGGGGGAGCTCCCCAACTCCAGAGTGGACAGACAGGTGAAGCACAGGTCCCCACCCACCGGTCCACGTCCAAGATGCGGTTGGTATCCCGGTTGACCACGTGGATGAGTAGCTCGGTCTGGGCAAAGTTCACTCGCCCCTTCTTGTCCACATGGAACTAGGGAAGAATGGGCATCATGAGGTGTGGCCAGCACGGCAGGGGCTGGGATAGGATCGGATGGGGTGGGCAGGCTTCTTCCAGGAGCCCTCCACCCTACCCTGCAATAGTTCTATCACAACTGAAGCTCAGGACCAAGCATGGCACCACCCACTTCACTCACAAGGGGGCAGGTGTGGTTTAGTATTAGCTCCATTCTCCAGATAAGGACTTGGAGATGCAGAGATCTGGGGGAACTTCCTCAAAGCCATGCTGTAGGAAATGACCGTGGAGGCACACATCCCGTCTTGTGCCCCTTCCTCCCACTGCCACTGGTCCAAGGTGGGTCCCCGGGCACCTGCACATCATCGGTGTTGACAATGGCACCGGTGATGTTGGAGAGCAGGCGGATGAATTCTTCTTCGAAGCCTCGCACACGATCGGGGATCTCATTGATGACGATCTTGACGCGCTGGTCATCCCTCAGGATGTAGATGCCGATGATGGCTGTGTCATTGTGGCCTGCCAGGTCTCGGGCCACGATGTCCACCACGAAGTAGCCGGGGCTGTAGGCCATGAAGAGGTCGAAGGTGCGCAGGATGCCGTCCACAGTCCCTGTGGAAGAGGCAGGAGTGGGGCCCAGCTCAGGGACCATCTGACACTCCTGGATCCCCCCAGGAAGGGGCCAGGGACCCTGGGAGGTCCCCAGGCACATTTGGGGAGCACACATGCCCTCAGGGCCCAGCAGGGAGCAAAGGCGAGTGACCAGTGGGAATATACCCATCTGAAGGGCAGCCACTCGGGCCTCAGCTCAGCTGATCACTGCCATGGGGTGTGGCCCGTGCTGCCAGACCTTGTGCTTCTCCTAGAGAAACTGGGCATTTCCATGCTTACGTGAAATCTTATTTTTAACTGTTGCCCAAGTTTTTAAACACTACATATTAAAACGTAACTGTGGGCTGTACTGGCCCAAAGAGGACAAGGATGTGACTCTGATGTCCCATGCTGGGGTGCTATAGCCACCTCTGAGCCCCCTTTGTATCTCTTTCATGCACTGGCCACACATACTTCGCCAGCAATGTAGAGAGATAAACAGAGATGGTATGACATAGACTTCTCTAAAAAGACAGTAGACCTAGGTTCAAAATCTGCCACTTTCTAGCCGTGTGACCTTTAGCAAACTACTCAGCCTTTCTGAGCCTTGGTTTATTGAAGTAAGAGCAGTGAGAGCTTAGAAGACAAAGGGACAGTATCTCATTGTGTAAGTGGATGAGGTGACAGTGAGGTAGGCCTTGAAGGATGGGAGAGATGTATCTGAAGGTAGAGATAGGGATTAGGGTGGCATTCTCGGAGGTAAAGGCAGAGAAGTTAAAGGCCCAGGGGTGGATGATATAGAGCTGACAGAGGCAGTTGGGTGTGGCTAGACACTGGGCCCTTAAGGACAGTAAGGGGCTGTGGAGCCAAGAGAGACTAAAAGGAAGAGCTGGTGAGCCTCAGATGGCAGGTGCAAGAGTCTTCCTGGCATTCAAGACTGGTCTATAGATAAGGAGTCTGTAGAGAGAGAAGGGTGGGCTGGGATTTAGCTCAGTGGGTAGAGCGCTGCGCTACATCTCTGAGGCCCCGAGTTCAATTCCCAGCACTGCAAAAATGGGAGAAGGACCTGGCAATCCACTCCCAAGGAAATCCCGAAGCACTCAGCCATTGAAAACCCTATGAGGATTGCTATGAGTCAGATACCAACTCAACGGCACCTAACAACAAGAGAGAGGACCAGCCCCAGAGTGTCTCAGCCACCCACATGGGCAAATGCTGGAGCAAACGTGCATGTTCATGGGTTTAAGTGTGCTCCTAATTCCAGCTTCCCAGTGCCTAATACATTACCTGACACACAGGAGCCTGAGGGGCACAGGTGGAAAGACGGGGAGTGCTGTGGAAAGGGGGACGGGAAGAAGGAGGGACAGAGAAAGATGGATGGATGAATAACATGGATGAGGAAGTGAGACAAAGAGATAAAGAAAGAAGCCTGAGCAAGTGGGCTGATGTAGGGATGAGAATAGAGAGAGAACAAATGATGGATAGCTAGACAAATACAAAAGCTGATCCTGCTATTTGGAGGCCACCCCAAGTCCTGTGGGGTTCACAGGAACCCCATCTCCTTTAGATGAGAGTGCATGAAGTGGCAGAGCGCTTGGCTGGAGGCCACCATGTGTGGCCAGGCTCCTACCCATGGTGAAGACCTGGCCCACATCCTCAGAGTCATTGGCGAGAGCCCGGAAGTAGTGGATGGCCAAAATGCCATAGAAGACGAGGCTGTTGTTGCCAATGTCTGCATCCAGAGCCAGCACCTGGATCAACTCTGAGCCCACCTTGGCATCTGTGGCCACTCCTGTGGGAACAGGCAGGCAGGCGGGGTAAGTGGCAGGGAAGGAGCCACCCACGCCCCCCAGCCCCGGCGTGGTCCCTGCACCTGCAGTGTACTCAGCCTTGGTGAAGCGTGGCGGCTGGTCGTTGATGTCCTCTAGCACAATGCGCACCTCCTGTAGGGTGAGGTCAGTAACCAGGTCGAAGGCTGGGGCGGGTCCACGGGGAGGTGTCCAGCTGCGATTGCTGGAGGCTTTGATGATGATGGAGAAGATGGCTTCCTGCTCCCGGTCCAGGTCCTGCAGCACCAGCAGGCGCCCATCGGGCTGCAGATGGAAATTCTTCTCCTCGTTGCCGGCTGCAGGTGACAAGACACAGGGTGAGGGGTAGGGGCAGGGCCCTGAATGTGTTCTCCAGCCCCAGGCCAGGGAGGGCCCTGGCCCCACCTGTGATGAAGTAGTACACGATAGCGTTGGAGCCCTCATCTGCATCCACGGCGCCAGTCACGTTGCCCACGAGGGTGCCACGGGGTGAGTGCTCAGGCACTGTCAGCAGCTGGTACTGGGGGCTGCCTTTCTGCAGTGGGGAGGGAGTCATCACAGGAGGCTCAGGCTAGACGTAGACCCTGGCCACTGACTTTGTGGGTGCAGAGGGAGCTCACTGCCCAGGCCTCATGGGCCAAGTAGAACTGTTGTAACCACACTCTGTCCCTGGGGAGTGTTGCCCAGTGATGTCCTCCATGAGGACAGGGATGGGCTTGGCATGTACTCTGAAGTACCTCTGCTTCTGAGTGAATATTTGCATGAATGCTTATTCTCTTATGTGCAAACACTCAGTCTCCAGGGGCCATCTGAACTCTGTGCACACCAGGGAGTCTAAGAGGCCCTCAACCCTGCAGTCCACTTTTGAGTTCCAGCTCAATAAATCAGAGTTGATTTCCATGGTTTATGTGTGCACATGCCTTTGTGCATGCCCACATGCACACACAAATGGGAGAGCATTAGCTCCATGAGTCAGGAGTTTTTGTCAAAAAGGGTCATTTGGTAGACCGTTAAAATAGCACTCCATATAGTGGGCCATAGCTGCTCAGTGAACAGCTGCCTTTGTGTAAAGTGCATGTAGCCCAATGTTTTCTACCTGTTAACCAAATGTGTATTAAGGCATGGTGTGCCCAGGGAAGTGGATGCATGTGTGTGCTTGCAGGCAGTGAGTCCCTGTGTGTGACCGGCGCAAGGGATGGTCGAGCTCACAGGAGGCCTCACGAAGAGGGGCTCATTGTCATCGATGTCCTCCAGGGCCACCTGCAGCGGCTGCATGGTCTCGTAGGGCACTGGCTGGCCCAGGTCGCTGGCCACCAAGATGAGCTAGAGGTGAAGAAGAGTAGTCAGAGGGGAAGGCTGGGGTGGGGGTGGGCTGAGGGTGCTAAGCGTACTCCCTGTGATGGTTCCCCCAGAGGCAGCATCCGCCCTGCCCCACCCCGCCCCTTACACTGTACACTGCCTGCTTCTCGCGGTCCAGGCGCTGCGCGGTCTGGATGAGGCCGCTGACAGGGTCGATGGTGAAGTATTCCCAGTCGCGGTTGCCTGCTGTCTTCAGGAAGCTGTAGCGCACCGCCCCGTTGAGGCCCTCGTCTTTGTCGGTGGCATAGACCTCGTATACATTGGAGCGCAGCGGGATCTCCTGTGGCAGGGGGCGGGGGGGGGGGTTGTGGGAGGAGGCGGCTGTACATCTGAGGAAATCCCACCTGCGGGCCCCTGATGGAGCTCTTGCCCTTTCTCCTACCATAGTGGAACCTCCTCGCTACCTTCCAGCCTGCCCTGTATTGCTGGGCTTTCCTGGATTCAGAGTATCTGCCAGCTGTTTCCTCCCTTCCCTCAGCCACTGACAGTCAGCCTGGGGTCCACACACTTCAAGCATGTGATGATTTTCTGGAAGCCCCCTCCATCCCTCAAGTTCCCCTGATGCTGAGGTTGAGGAGAATCAGCAGATGGGGGATCCCAAAGCTGAGATCATCACCACCCTTCGCCCTGTGTCTGTCTTATTCTGCTACCCTAATCCCAGAAACTCAGAGTATCCCCAAACAGCACCATCTGTCTGGTGAGGTATCTGAAAATGGGGGACATGCAGGCAGGGTGACGTGAGACTGGCCCCTGGGCTCTAGCCTGTTACCAGTTCACTGTGGAACGTGGACATGCCACTCTGTCTGAGTCTCAGGTGCCTGCATTCCCTTGACTTAGGTCTAAGATGTCATAAACCTAACTGAAAGTCATTCATTGGCTCATGCTAAGTCAGCTTAGGACAAAAGAATAAGAGGATGAGTCTTTGCTTTTCATTGAAAAATTCTCAGCTCAGCCTGGCTTCATTATCTCATTGTTTATTTCATTGATTAGAAGCTCCGAATGACAGTTACATCTAATTAATAAAAAATGGGATGACAAATACATAATTACTTTATAAATGATGGTTGATGAGGAGACATGAAATCTTCCCAAATACAGAACCCTTGAAGGGAGCACTTAGTAAATGGGGACTTTGGTGTGGAAAAGAACTAGATTATTATTAATTCATACCCTGTTTCCTCCCACAAAAAAGATTTGAGGCAGCTGACAAGAATATATAAACTATAATAAGATTGAACTAGTTAAAAAACTAGGGTGAAGGAAAAAACAGTTGATAGGAAGATGGAAGCAGAGGGCAAAATGTGTGCTCTACGTCTCTGCAGGGTCATTCAAAGTAGGCTGGCCACCCTGAGCTCCCTAGTGGGCAAAGAGGACCACTCAAGCCCTGCAGATGTGATGCCAGGTACAGGGCAAAAGCACAGTGTTCCACAGAGCTCAGCCATGGGAGGATTTTCTCCTGGGGGGCCTCAAAGAGAAACTGAGTGACAACATGGCCTTAGCATGGACATTCTGAAATGCAGAGACTTGCCAAAGTTTGAAGAGGGAAAAAACAAGCCAGCGATACTCCAATATACCACCAAGGAACATTTCAGGCCACAGGAGAAAAAGAACAATGAAAGATGAAGGAGCAAACTGGGCATGGTGGTGCATGCCTGTAATCCCAGCAGCTTGGGAGGTGGAGGCAGGAGGATTGCAAGTTCGAGACCAGAGGCAGTCTGCATAACTTAGTGAGACCCTGTCTCAAAAAGTAAAAAAAATGGGCTAGGGGTGCAGCTCAGTGGCCTAGCACTTGCACAGCATGCACGCACGAGGCCCTGGGTTCAACCCTGCCTTTATATGACCATTTGGACCAAAGAATGAAAGCAGAAGTGGAGAGATTCCAGAGTCTTGGCCACTTCCTGTTTCTTATTTGAAAGTGCACCCCCAACTCCAGGCTGCCTGCGCTTTGGTATCAGCAGGAGCACCAGACAGACAGAAGAGCCTTGTGTTTATTTTGAGATAAGTATGGGGGAAGTCTGTAGTGGGGAGACTGTACATGGCAGACATCTTGGAGCAAGAGATGGGGCATGTACTATTATTAGTCCCATTTGCAGACGAAAATCACAGAGAAGTCACTTGTTCTAGGTCATTGGTTGGTAAGCCATAGAGTTATATTTGAACCCAGGATCTTTTGCCAGCACAGCTGAACTATCATTCAGCTCTTCTCTGTGTGGTACCAGGCAAGTCTGTTCCCTTGTCTAGCCTCAGTCTCCCCACCCTGACAATGGGGTCCCTCCACTCTCCAGGCCGTGCCTGCAGGATGAAGAAGTAGGCTGGATGTTGTTGTTGTTGTTGTTAGGTGCCGTAGAGTCGGCATCCGACTCATAGCAACCCTCATAGGGTTTTCAATGGCTGACTGTTTCGGGATTGCCTTGGGAGTGGATTGCCAGGCCCTTTTCTCATTTTTGCAGTGCTGGGAATTGAACTCAGGACCTCAGAGACTGCAGCGCAGCGCTCTACCCACTGAGCCAAATCCCAGCCCAGGCTGGATGTAGGAGAGGGAATTCAGTGGGCAGCAGACCCCAGGGGTCAAGGGTACCTCTCGGATGTGCAGGATGGTGCCGTTGGGTGGGCGCACGAAGACAGGGCGGTTGTCATTGACGTCGATGACCTCCACCAGGAGCATAGTGGTGCCCCAGAGTGATGGCTCCCCGCCATCTGTGGCCACCACGGTCAGGTTGAACCTCTCATAGGACTGCAGTGGCCGCTGCGTGGTCACCAGTCCTGAGTCCATGTCCACATGGAAGGCGTCTGGCAGGTGGGGCAGGAGAGCAGGGACAAGGCTCTGGCTGAGACATCCTTTCTGTCCCCCCTTCTCCTCCTCGAGCCCTGGGGCTGCAGGAAGGGGAGTCTGCCTCTCCCCACCCCTAAATCAGCATGCACGTTCAAGGCCTGCTACATACCCATGCCAGGGCCCTCAAGCGAGTAGGCCAGCTGCCCATTGGAGCCTTCATCCTGGTCAGTGGCCATCATGGTGATGACTGAGGTGCCTGCCGGCTCATTCTCGTACACGCTTGTGCTGAACTGGGGCTTGGAGAACTGGGGCCGGCAGTCATTGACATCTAGCACTTGGATCACCACCTGGTGTGGGGGGTCGAGGTCAAAGGTCAGGAGCAGGCTGGAGGCGCAGGCATGATGGTCACTCAGGTAAGGTGGGGTAGAGAAGGGACAGGCACCATTCTGGGAGGCAGGTACTGTCCTCTAATGTGTTGGAGTCTGACCTCAGGCAACCTATGGAACTCCTTGAGGCTCTGTTCCCTCAGCTGTACAAGGGGACAAAAGGATCCCCTGGGGTCCTTGTGAGGCTCACACATAATGCTGTCTGCCAGCATCCGACTTGAGTAAATATGCAACTAGGACTGTGGGTACCAGCTGACTGGCCAGGGCCTGAGGCAGGAGCCCCTCACCCACCCCTCCTACTCTGTCTTTTGCTTCTGGCCCAGTAAGCCTGGCTCAACTCTCTGGACCTTCATGCTGGATAGCTGAGATCTGTGCCTAGCCAGGGACTTGGCTTCCCCTGCTGATCCCGTGGCCCAAGGTAGGTTGTATGGACACAGCAGACCTTGAAACCCTGCCTGTCTGGGTCGTCCTCAGAGCCCTGCACAGTAGTGACTCTGAATACCCACCCCTTCAGCACACAAAACACCTTCACCTTGTTTCCCTGATTTACCATCACCACCCCTGCAGCTTCCTCTGCTAAGCAGATGGGACAAGTGAAGCTCAGAGAGGCTCACTGATAAACCCAGCATGCGAGGCTAGGGACCCCGAGCCTTTTCCTCCAGATGCTTTTCCCAGCACGGTGCATGCACTTGTGACAGGCAGCAGGTGTGGGTAATGAGTGCTCCCAGCTCCGCCCCTTAACCTGCAGAAGAGAATCTGCCTGGGCTCTTCCACTTTTCATGCCCTACCTTTGTATGATTAGGGAGAAGAACAAAGAGATGGGGAAGCCTTGAGGCCTGGGACTAGGGTAGGGAAGGGGAGAGAGCTCAGAAGGTGAAATGGGGCTCAGAGCAACCGTGAGGACACTGGAACTGGGATGGGAAGGGGGCTGTGGATTGGATCTCTTGCTAATATACTTTAAGAGTCATAAATAAGCTGGGCATGATGACTCATGCCTGCAAACCCAGCACTTGGGAGGCTGAGGCAAGAGGATTGTGAGTTCAAGGCCAGCCTGGGTTACACAGCAAGACCCTGTCTGAAAAAAAAAATGTCATAAATATGACCTTTTTACTTGTGTTTGGTTGCTGGACTGCTTCTTTCAATGGACCATCGTAGAGTCACTGGGCCACGAGGAGCCCCAGGTCACACCCAGGTGTTTGTAACTGCCTAAGAAGCAATTTGGCACAAGAGACTGCCCCCAGATCACTTCTGCCTTCCCAGGCCATAACCATTGGAACCCACCCAGCCAACCTCTTGCCTTCTTCTACCATGTCTCTGAGGGGACTGGGTGGCCCTGTTCCCATCTGTGACAGTCACTCTCTGTGGCCTTTGCTCACTGCCTCCACAGCCCCAGGCCCTGGGGTTGCTGTCCCAGGCTGCCACCCTCACCTGCACGGAGTTTTCTCGACGGTTGCTGGCTATGTCTCCAGGGTTGTCTTTGGCCAAGGCAGTCAGAATGTAGTGGTCCTTCTTCTCCCGGTCCAGAGAGGACAGCACATAGATGTCACCCTAGTTGGATGAGGATAGTTTTAAGGCTTCATCCCTTCAACAGATGTTTACTGTGCATCTATTATAGCCAGACACTGTTTGGGGCTCTGGAGATAATGGCATTGAACTCTTGGTCTCCAGAGTGTTCTGCTCCTATTCCGGTGGCTTTTCTTGCTCTCCCTGTCCCAATCTACCTGAGATGGGATGACCAGCCTGGGGTAGATCTAACTGCTCACCCAGGGCCTGGAATGGAGCAGGTATCTACACATAGTCACTGTTCCTAATGCCAGGCCAGGAGTCATGTCTGATGGCATACACTGAGCAGGAGGAAACTCCCCTGCAGGGCAGCATTCCAGGCCATGTGAACAGAGAGCAGTGAGGAATAAAGGCCCATTACAGTCCCAGCAACCACCTCCAGGCCACAGGGCTCTCCGTATACTGAAAATTGTTGTTGTTGTTATTAAGTGCTGTCAAGTCGATATCTGACTCATAGTGACCCTGAGTACAATAGGCAAAACGCTATTGTCAGTGCTTCTCTGCTGTTCATAGGGTTTTCAATTGCTGGTTGATTTTGGGGATTGGGTTGCTGGGTCCATCTCCTAAGTCTGCAGCACCTGGTGTTCCCAGGTGATCTCCCATCCAAGTACTAACCAGGCCCCACCCTGCTTAGCTTCTGAGATCTGACGGGATCTGATGCCACAGGGCTATGGCTGTAGGCATATACTGCAAATAGCAGCCTCTAAACCAATGGGCAGACATTTGAGTTCGTCCTCCATCTATTTTTCTCTCCCTCTTTTTATTTTTTAATTTTTTAACTTTTTGCTGGGCCTCACACATGCTTTGTAAGCACTCTACCATTGAACTGCACCCTCATCCCATTTTTCACATTTCTACTTTGAGACAAGGTCTCACTAAATTATGCAGGCTGCCTCTTGGCCTCGAACCTGCAATCCTCCTGTTTCCACCTCTTGAGTCACTAGGTTTACAGGTGTGTATCTCCACACCCACCTCAGCCCCCATCTTTTCCATTGAATTTCTCACCTGAACATTGGTGATCCACCCTTAGGGCACCTTCCCTTCCACAGCACCATGCATATTGTAAGCCCTCAAACACTGTACCCACTTTCCCCAGAATTCCCCACGCCTCTCTTTTGACAGTCTCAAAAAGGGGTCCCATGGACTTTCATCAAGTTTCCAGGTCTGGTGAGGACACATCTCAGAAGCTCTCATCCTACAGAGGGCCAGTTGCCAAAGACCTTGGCCACTTCCTTCCACTTGTGCTGGGACAGAAAGGCCACAGACTACAGGGTGTCCAGGACTCTGAGAAGAGTTTGCTGACTTGGCTAAAGAACCTCTGAGGCTGCAGACATCCAGTGGCAGGACCCAGAAACAGGGGGACAACTGCAACACTTTGGTGGCGTCTCAGCCTGTAACCCTGGGCCTTCCCACTGCCAGATCCAGGCTCTCCATTACCCACTTACTGTGGTGGGGTTGATGGCAAACTTGCCCTCCCCATCCCCAAGGCTGTACTCGATGAGGGCGAAGTTGCCTGAGTCAGCATCGGTGGCAGTGACCGTCAGGATGACTGTGTCCACAGGCACATCCTCAAAGACAGCCTCCTGGAGAGAGAGTGGGTGGGGTCAGCCCCGGAGCCCAGGCCCTGCCCAGGAACTCACTGGTGCAGGAGACCTAGGGCAGCAAGCTGCTCATGTGCTGGGCACCTGAAGGGGCTTTGATGCTGGTAGGTGGGAGTGGAAGATTTACAAAGACCCAGGGAATGGGCCCAGGTCCTGCCCAGCCTTTGGTCTGGCCACTCACCTGGTAGAAGGGCTGGCCAAAGATGGGGTTGTTGTCGTTGATGTCCACAATCTCCAGGTAGACAGGGATCTCTGCTGCCCGGGGTGGAGAGCCATTGTCTGAGGCCCTCACTGTAAAGTTGAGCCAATGCACCTCCTCGTAGTCCACTGTCCGGTTGGCAACCACCTTTCCTAAGACAGAAAGGCACCATTGCCATTTTGGCCACTCTTCACTCATGGAAGCTTCCTGAGGTCTAAGGAGAAGGATCTGGGGCTCTGAGAGGCAGGCATGGTCCTGCAAGAGGGCAGCTCTGCCCTGCAGCAGGCCAGGGACAGAGAGGGTCCAGTTGTTCTTCTTAATGAGAGGTGAGAAAGCTTCTCACAAGTAGTGGGATGGACATCAAGGAGGCTGGGCCTCTTTTGAGATGCTTCCCTCTCAGATTTCCTGTTCCCAAGTGATACTGAGGACAAGATGGTGCTAGGGTATGCCAGCAGACATCTGGGGGCCTTCATCGTGACCAGAACTAGGTACTCTGTCCTTTGCTCTACTTTGAGCATCTGAGAGTGACTGGAATGTAGACCATCTTGGATCTGGCCCAGCACACTACAGGGGTGGGCTGGGCCCCAACTGGATGGTAAGAAGTAGGTCACTTGGAGGCTAACAGGCATAGACAAATGTCCTCCAAGCATCTCCTGGCCGATTTCCCACCTACCTGTCGAGGAGTCTTCCAGTTGGACGTAGCCTGGGGGTGTGAGGTTCAGCAGGGTGTAGGTGATCAGTCCATTCAGGCCCTTGTCCGGGTCCACGGCCGCCACGGCAATGAGTGTGGTGCCTGGGGTGGCCCCCTCCAGGACCCGCTCCATGTAGTAGGTGATCCCGAAGGGCTTGAACTGGGGTGTGTTGTCATTGACATCCAGGATGTTGACTGTCAGCTTGGCTGGGGTGTGGGCGGGGGAGGGGGCACCAGTGTGGCCGGGCCAGGCCAGAGCATGGCAGCAGCTCACAGCCCTCCAGGGACTCCTGGAGGATCAACCCTACCTTCAGGCTGTGACTTGTGACCCTTTGCTCTGGTCTGGTCATCTCCCTTCCACAAGGGGAAGGGTCTTAGGTTCTACCAATTGGTTGGGTTGCCTTGGTGGAGCCCTCGGCCCTTCCTCAGCCTCGGTTTCCTAACCTGCTCAGTGAGATAGGGACAGGACTAAGATGATCTTTGAGACCCTTCCCCTGATCCAGGCTTCTCTCTGTCTGGAGCCGTCCCCTCTACATAACCACCCTGGGCATGTTACCCTCTGAGCTTGGGGCATGTGAGAGATGACCAAGTCTGCCCTTCCCTCCAGAAAATGTGTGCTTCTGGGCTGTGAAAATAAGCAGCCAGTGTCTTCTAGGCATAATTTCACCCTAGCAACTAACTGTCCTCACCTCCAGGCAGCGGCCACTAGAGGCCGCCCCCTCCCCTCTATCCTACTCCATCTGACCCTGCACCCAATTGGGCTCTCTAGCAGCCCTTCCCAGCTCATGGACCCACTGCAGGCGGACAGGAGCACCTACTCCTCTTCTCCAGCATTGAGCCTGCCCCCAGGGCAATGTCTGGGTCTGGCTCCTTGCTCCCTCTGTGCTGACACCACAGCTTCCTATCAGATCATAAGGTCCCTGTCTCACATCCTGGCCACACACTGGTTGCCCATTCTGATAGCTGGATTCAGCCTTAGTCTCTGCCAATCTGTCCTCTCTCAATCTCCTCACAGGCCCTCACAAGCTTCCCTCTTACTCAGCTTTGGGGCTCAGATCACACAAGATTTGGAACACACAGCTTCCCTAAGCCTCACTGTGGCTGCCACCTCCCATGCTCCGAGTGACCTGACTCCCTGTAGCCCCTCCACTGAGTCCTGGTGCTCCTTCCTTGGGGACACACCTGTGACCCGCCCCCTACAGCTCTGGGTGACCAATGAGATACCAACAGGGGAACCTTACCATTTGGCACGCTGACAGAGTGCTCTGGGAGGTCACTGGCGTTGTCAGTTACTGAGAGAGTAACCTCATAGGTGGCAACCAGCTCTCGGTTCAAAGGGGACTTCACCATTACAGACCCTGTAGACCAGACTAGGTTTAGTTTGAGGGAACCCCCTAAAATCTGGGCCTCACAGGGGAGCTCCTGGCCCACCCTCCCCTTCCAGTCCTGACAGATGGCAAGAGTCCCCCATGGCCCCTGGGACTTGTGGCTGGAATGGACCCTTAGCCACATACATAAGCTGAAAACACATTGCTCTCCTTCACCCAGCACTTACTGGCTGGGAGGCTGTGGACATGTTATCTAA
>VMDO01001870.1:152280-187713 GCA_007922755.1 Pedetes capensis | reverse complement strand
GGCCCTCCATTTTTAATTTTTTGAGATAAGGTCTTGCTCAGTTATGCAGGCTGACTCCACCTCCCAAGTTGCTGGGATTACAGGTGTGCACCACCAAGCCCAGCCTGCCATTTTTCTTAAAAAGAACTTCACTCACAGGGAAGGATGAGAGACTCGTGGGCAAATACAAGCACAATCTGTAGTCCTGAGCCCTGCCTAGCCAATCTGCACCCTGAAGCTGAGCTGTCTGACCAAACCCAGCCAGGATCTATTACCAACAGACAACCCAGAGATGAGCCATCAAGAAATAGATGCCTCTTGTCCTATGTCACTGAGGAGTTTTGGGATAGTTTGTTACCCAGCAATTACAGCACAATCTGATTAGTACACCCACTTTGTTGTTAGGTGCTGTCATGGAGGGTCCGACTCATAGTGACCCTATGTACAACAGATGAAACACTATGCAACACTGTTCCAGGCCTGGCACTATTGTCAGTGCTTGTCTGCTATTCATAGAGTTTTCAATGGCTGATTTGTTTCAGGAGTGGGCTACTGGGTCCTTCTCCCAAGCCTAGAGCATCCAATATTTCCAGGCAGTCTCCCATCCAAGGACTAACCAGGCTGACTCTGCTTAGCTTCTGAGATCTGACAGAACTAGATGCCAGGGTGGTATGGCTGCAGGCAGCACACCCACGAAATATCCTTTATTTTTCATAGTACCTTCCAGAGAGAACATGTGTGTGTCTCCCAGTAGGCCTGGCTCCTGAGTTCACTGGTAACTGCCAGCCTGGGTGCGGACACTCCAGCCTTCCCCCTTCTTAGAACGAAGCACTTGGAGACCTGCCATCTGGTCCCCATGCACGTCACTTCGTTTGGGCCCTGGTGGCTTTTATAGTTTGGAAGGACTAGATCTAGAGATTCCTTCCAGCATCCTGGGACCTGGCTACCCCTTCTCACCTGGGTGTGGCTCAGCAGGGGCAGCGTAGCATGGTGGGCCAAGCAGAAAGCCTGGCTGGCCTCCCAGTCCTGTGCTTCCGCAGAGAGGTAGTAACAGTGCTCGTCAGACCATAGCCAGCCCCGAGGGCATGGCCGGCACGTGGTTCCTGCAAGCACAGAGACCCAGGGGAGTCACGGGATGACGCTAAGGCGCTGAATGTATGCACACTGCAGAAACAACGCCTGGTCATGACCTTGGCTGAGGCGGGGAACCTAGAAGCAGGAAGCTGGGGAGCCTTGGAGTGGACCCCAGGAAGGTTGCTCAGCCCGTGCAGTGTGCCAAGTCCCCCTGGGTGGGGGCTGGAATCCCATCACTACTGTGTCCAGGGGGAGGATGGGGCCATTCTTCTTCTCATCTTTGCTCAACAAGCCCCACCTCTTTATGCCTTACGTTCCCAGTGGGACAAATCACTCCATTTCTCAAAGGTGCCAGGAGGGCTGGAAATTGTCCTAGTGGTGTAGCACTGGGGACAGGAGCCACCATACCTGCTCTAGAGGCCAGGACCACGATGGCAACCGTGGAGACCGCCAGGAGCACAGCCATGATGAGCAGGGCCCAGCGCAGGGACTTCATGTACATGGGGAGCCCTGGGAGGAGGGGCAACAGGAGAGGCAGGTTAGATGAGACCACACAAATGTACCCACGCCAGAACCACACCCACTGGCCACACCAGCATCACGGCCCCTCGACCCACGATGCTAGAGGGCACCATTCAGTTTACACCATTCAGTTTAGATTGTTGTTGTTGTTAGGTGCCATCAAGTCAGGTCTGACTCAGAGACACCCTCAGAGAGTTTTCAATGGCTGATTGTTTCAGGAGTGGATTGCCAGGTCCTCCCGTTTTTGTGGTGCTGGAGATCGAACCTGGGTCCTCAGAGAGTGTGGAACAGCGCTCTACCAACTGAGCTAAACCCCAGCCCCAATTTAGATTAAAACATCATATTTGAGAATCACATGCTTGAAGATGTTCTGCTTCTTTTTTTTTTTTCCCCCATACTGGGGGTTGAACCCAGGGCCTTGCGCTTGCATGCTCTGCAAATGGTGGATCACTGAGCTGCACCCTCAGCCCATTGTTTTTACTTTTTGAGGCAGGGTCTCGCTAAGTTACACAGACTGCCTCTGGTCTTGAACTTGCAATCCTCCTGCCTCCCAAGCTGCTGGGATTACAGGAGTGCACCACCGTGCCCAGCAAGATGTTCTACTTTTTAAATCATTAGAAGATGTAAGATTCTACAAAAGCCAGAGAAGGAATGATTGGCTGGCACCACTTACAGGGCACTTATGTAACAAGTGCTCGACATGGGTACAAATACCACAATCACCATATTCCCAAAGCCTAAAAAAGCAAAGGTACTGTGCAGCACTATTTTATTGTTTTGAAAAGAATCATTACAAAAACACCACATGTATATTAGTATAAACCTACCAATAAATGCATGCATGTATGTATGGTGGGCTGGGATTTAGCTCAGTTGGTAGAGCGCTGCGCTGCAGTCTCTGAGGTCCCGAGTTCAATTCCCAGCACCACAAAAATGGGAGAAGGACCTGGCAATCCACTCCCAAGGCAATCCCGAAACAGTCAGCCATTGAAAACCCTATGAGGGTCGCTATGAGTCGGATACCGACTTGACGGCACCTAACAACAACAACAGGTATGGTACACGCCTACTCAGAGAGAGACAGAGGGACATAGTTCCATGGCTTTTAATAAAACATATTTTAAATCATTATTCAACTGTAAGAGCATCAGCACTTTTGACATCCCTATTTTTTCATTTGCATTTGAGAAAATACCTACTTCGAAGATCAGAAGGGAAGTGTATGACACTGATGGCCTGCAGCCATAGTCCAGTGGCATCCAATCCCGTCAGATCTCAGAAGCTAAGCATGACTGGGCCTGGTTAGTACTTGGATGGGAGACCACCTTGGAACACCAGGTACTGTAGGATTGGGAGAAGGACCTGGCAATCCACTTCAAAAAACAATCTGCCATTGAAAACCCTATGAATTGCATAGATGCACTGACAATAGTGTTCTGCCTCTTGTACGCAGGGTTGCTATGATTCGGATACCAACTCGACAGCAACTAACAACAACAACATGACACTGACATATGAAATGATGATTCTTTTTTGGATTTTATTTTATTTTATTTTATTTTTTGTTGTTGTTAGTGTTAGGGGTCTAACCCAGGGCCTGGAGCATGCTAAGCAAGTGCTCTACCACTAAGCTACACCCCTAGCCCAGACTGTTTTCCTTTTTAAACACACAATTTGCTTCTTAGAGAGATTTGACCCAGCTGGGTGCGGTGGCACCTGTAATCCTAGTGGTTGGGGAGGCGGAAGCAGGAGGATCATAAATTCGAGACCAGAGGTGGTCTGTATAATTTAGTGAGACCTTCCCTCAAAAAAAAAAAAAAAGAAAGAAAGAAAAAGAAAGAAAGAAAGAAAGAAAAGAAAAGAAAAGCTGGGGATGCAGCTCAGTGGTCCAGCACTTGCAAACCATGCAAGCACAAGGCACTGGGTTCAACCCCCAGTACAGCAAAAAAACAAAAGAGAGAGAGAGAGACACACACACACACACAGAGATTTGACCCAAATTTCTATCAATTGATGAATGGATAAACTAAATGTAGTATATCCATACTCTGGAATATGATTCTGCAATAAAAAGGAACAAGGTATTTTTTTTGTGTGTGTGTGTGGTACTGGGGGTTGAATACAGGGCTTCGCCCCTGCATGCTGTGCAAGTGCTGGACCACTGAGGTGTGCCCCCAGCCCATTTTTTTTTTTTTTTTTTACTTTTTGAGACAGGGTCTCACTAAGTTACACAGACTGCCTCTGGTCTTGAACTTGCAATCCTCCTGCCTCCGCCTCCTGAGCTGCTGGGATTATAGGTACACGCCACTGCGCCCAGCAGGAACAAGGTATTAATACTTGCTGTACCATGGATAAGCCTTGAAAACATGCTAAGTGAAAGAAACCAGACAGCTAAGTATGGTAGCATATACCTGTAGTCCCAGCACTGGGAGGCTGAGGCAGGAGGATAGCAAGTTTGAGGCCAGCCTGGGCAACATAGTGAGATATTGCCAAAAATAAAGCAAAACAAAACAAGACAGAAAGAAGCCAGAAAAAAGGGAACATATAACTCTTTTGATATAAAATGTCCAGAATAGGCAAATGTCTAGAGACAAAAAGATTAATAGAGCTTGGGGCTGGAGGGTGATAGTTAAAGAGTATAGTTTCTTTTGGGGATGATGAAAAGTATCCAAAATTAACTGTGGTGGTGGTTGCCCAGCTCTGTGAATACGCTAAAACCCACTGAACTGTACACTTCCAATTGGTGAATTTTATGGTATATGGATTATATCTCAATAAAGCTGTTACCAATAAAAGGGGGGAATTTGGGAATGCTTGAAATAAAAGAGACAAATAAATTGAGAGTCTTAAAATAATAAAAGCAGAACTAAAAAGCCTGGAGAAGACAAGGAAAATAAACCAACTAACCACGTTGATAAATGTAATTATAGTGGCGGAACACGGCAGTTAGCTTTGACCTTTCAGAAAACAAAGCGGTAAAGAAATCCAGTATGTGACAAACTGCTCCCACACCAATTAGAAGGACCCACCTAATTCCAAGCTGCTGAGCTGAGACTTGGGCCCCTACAGAGCAAAAGAGGAAGTCCCCACGTCCTCCCCTTTGCAAAGCAATTCTTAATTACACAAGTCACACAAATATACTCCCCTAGTAAAAACAAAACAAAGCAAAAAACAATAAATAAAATAAAACCCAAAACAATGGCCAGATGAAATCCCCTTTAACTCATGCTGTCCCTCCCTGAATCCTGGACCTTCTGGGCTTTTCAATTCCAACGGTTTTGTAACCCAGCCCCTGTGATTGCTAAGGGAGGTCCCACCTCCTCAAGAGAACAAGGGGCTCATGCCAGCAAGAAGTCTGCTTTTGTGGCATCTACTGCAAGTAAACCTACTTCTGCCCAGGGCCTCTGCTCCCCTGGGAATGGTGACATCAGTGCCTTTCCATCTCTTCTCCATGCGTGCAACAGTGAGCACATTCTTGCTTCTCACTCCATCTAAGTCCTAACCGCCTCTGCAGTTCCTGCACTGCCCCATCTTCTCCAGAAGACTCCTCGCCCCTGCTGTCTCCTGTTCCCATCCTCAACTCCCTCAGGCTTCCCTGGCCCTGTACCCCTCTTTGGTACACCCAGACTGCCTTGTGCTTCTGCTTCATGAATGTTTTCCCTGCCTGGACTGAGGTCTCAGAGGGCAGAGGCGAGGTGGGCATGTCTTCATATCCTCCTGCACACCTGGTGTGCTAAGCACAGGACAACCATTACGATCAGACCATCAAGATCAAGTTTCTGGCTTACACACACTCGAGAAGACCCTGATGGGCCACATGTTGGAGATTCAGGGCAAGCTTGTGCTGCCACCTTGCTTGCCCCCAAGGGGATACTTACAAGGAGGGAACTGTAACCTGCATGAAGAATGCTGCTGTCAGGGAGCATGGGGGCCAATAAGAGCACAGGAAAGGGGGATCTACCCTGGTCTTAGGGATCAGCGAAGGTGACTACAAACCAAGGTGTGAAGGAGAAACATTCCCCACCCGAGCATCTACCTCCTTCCCCAGTTTTTGCCTTTGCAAACTAATCTCTCTCTTGCCAGCTGCCTGCTGTTGGGCGACATGGTGCAGGCTGAGAACTGCCAGTCAGAACACGCTCTGAGTCTGCGCTCCCTCTGCTCACAGCTGCATAGCTCCTCTGGGACACTTGCCCAAAGACGTGAAGGAAGAGACCAAGTGGTGATATCCCCATCCCTCTCCACAGCGGCTTCTTCCTTCCAAGTTCCCGAAGGATGAGAAGCAGCTGGGTTGTGGCCTTATTGCATGGGCTTGGGTGAATCCGGAGCCTTGCCTTGGCTCTTTGCCCCTCTTGTTGAGTTAGCCAGCTTGATTCTACAGGATCAACCACTCAGCAGAGGTCTTCATGCAAGTGAATTCTGCAGACCAAGCCTCAGCTCTGCATAAGCAACCCAAGGTTCTTTAACCCTACTTTTCCCAGGAAGCAAAGCCAAAGCACCAAGCAACAGCATCCAGCTGGTGTTATGTCCCGTCTGGCATCTCGTCCCCCACTCGCTCTTCTTCATATCCCTCTGGTTACCTAGACTGTCCCCTGGTAATGCTCCCTAATCACCCAGCCCCAGAATTCACCTCTTTCTTGATGCCTCAACACACATTTGATACTGCTGAACGCACTCTTCTGAAAATGCTCCTTTCTGGCTCTGTGCCCCTGATTTTCTTCGTACCATCTGTATTTTTCTTTCTAATCTCTGTGGCTGCTCAGCGGCCTTTAAATGACACCTCTTCCTGGATCTCCCACAGGCACCTTCTTATTTATTTCTTCCCACATCATTTCCCAAATTCTAACCATGGAAGGATACACAATCCACAATCTACCATCCACCTGCCCAAGTCAGAAACATGGGCAACGTCCCCACTCCTCCCACTAGCTTACCTGCATCCGGGTCTGGCCCACTAACTTGGCCTCTTGAGCCCTCCCTCCTACTTCTGCCTTAGATCAACCCTCAGCATCTCCTGGTGAACCACTGCTATCATCTCCTAACTGGCCCCCTCCTTCAACCTCATGCCTGACCAAGCCTTCCTCCACAATGCTATCAGAGCTCACTTTCTAGAACAAAAATCCAACCGTGTCCCCTACCCACCACTTCCTCATTTCCTTATCAGCCCACCCTTTTTACTCTCAGCTTCTTTTAAGACTCTGATAGAAAGCTACAGACTGATCCTGTGGGAGACAGAATAATGTCTCCCCAAAGGTCTCTGGAACCTGTGGATATGTTAGGCTACAAGGCAAAGGAGAATTAAGACCCAGAGGGAATTTAGGGTGCTGATCAGACAACCTTCAAATGTCAGATTGTCCTGGATTATCTGGGGAGCCCAGTGTAATCATGAGGGTCCTTATATATGGAAAAAGGAAGCAAAGAACATGAGAGCCAGAGAGTTAACAGTACAGAAGGATTGGCCTAACACTGCTGGGTTTGAATACACAGAGCCAAGAACTAAAGAATGCAGAGGCCCCTTTGTTGTTGGTGTTAGGTGCTATCAAGTTGTATTGACTCCCATAGGGTTTTCAATGGCTGTTTCAGGAGTGGATCACCACATCCTTTTCCCGTTTCTTCAGGGGTGGGGATCAAATCCAGGTCCTCAGAAAGTATGGAGCAGCAATCTACCAACTGAGCTAAACTCCAGCCGGAGGCAGAGGCCCCTAGCTGGAAAAGGGAAGGACAGGGAACCCCGCCTCTCCGCAGCACCTGCAGAAAGGAATTCAGCCCTACGGACACCTTCCCTTTAGTGAGCTCCAGCCTTCTGACCGATCAAACTTTAAGATAATACATTTGTGTTATCTAAAGCCACTAAGCGTATGGAGTTTATTACATGGAGACAGAACTAATATTCTATTATGCAGAAAATGTGAACACACCAAACTGCAGAATACCTTGAGCGATCAAGACCCTGAACCCTCCCCATGTCTAAGACCCCTAAGTAGGGACTCTGGGGATTGGCTGCCTGACTAGCTGCCCTGTTCTGCCTCTCAATCCTGGGGGTGGTGTCTGGCAGTTTGCCTGCTGGGCAGGGATACAGCGCCTCCCAGCCTTTATTCCTACCAATCTCTCACTCTAGAAGGAGCCTGCCCCAACTGGAGATGACTCCAGCAAGTTTGCCCATGCCAAGTCCACCAACCACTCCCTGCAGATTCCTTAGACTGGGCTCTTCAGATCTTTTTGGGACTCTTTCATGCTGAGCTCCCCTCACCTCCACAAACACACCCTGGCACAGTCTGGCCCACGGGCAACTCGGTATGTGCCAAATGGATGAGCGTTTGGGGGCCATATGTTCTTCAATGTGGTGGAGAGGAAAAACTGTCTGCACCGGAGAGAGGTCGGCCCACGGCAGGTGGCCGGCTCTGGCCAGTTTGGATCCTGTGTTCCTGCCCTGGTCATCACCACCACGTGATCCTGAATCATTTCCACTTCATCCGGAGTTCCCTCCACTTCTACTTCTTCAGGCTGCTGTGCACACTAAGAAGGAATGCGCAAATTCCTTGGGGGAGGGGTGGGATCTTGGTTTTATTCTTTTACCACGAGGTCGAAATACAATAAGTACACCAGGATGTTATTAACCCTAAGGCAGAGAGACCAGATAGGGGTTGGGGCAATGCGACGGTCATTCGGGTGCTCGAGTCCCTCGGCTGCCCACTGCTGGGAAAAGGGGTTGGCCCAGGCCTCGCTGCGCCCTACCTGGCAGCGCAGGCCCCCGGCGAACACTTACCTATCATCGTGATCGCCCGCGGCAGTTTCTTGCCATCGATCCCCGCGCGCTGCAGCAGCACCGCGTCCTCCTCCAGCCCCAGCTCCTGGCAGCGGCAGCGGCACGTGGTGTATGGGGAGCCCGTGCGCCCCTCGGTCGGGCTGTCCCGGCCCTCGGTGTTGCGGCCGCGCTCCGCCAGCAGCGAGCTGCTACCCCACGTGGCCCCCGGGGACGGGGCGCGCTGCAGGAGCGGGTGTGCGGGGAAGGCGTGGCGGGCGAAGGCGGGGGACTCCGGCACAGCCACGGTGAGGAAGCGCGTGGACGGAGAGGGCGAGGGCGAGGGCGCGCGGCTGCCGCCGGCGGCGCCCACTGACTTCACGCGCACGTCCACCTGCAGCTCCACGGGCGTCCAGGTGCCCGGTGCCGACTCGCAGGGCGCTGCCCAGGGCGCCAGTTCGGCCTCTGACGCCTCATCGTCTCGGGACTGCGGGGCCGTGGCGGGGGCGGGCGACGGCGGCTCCCGGCTGGGGGCCCCCAGGCGGCGGAAGGCGCCGTAGCCCAGGCTGAGCGGCGGCGCTCGCGGGGAGCCGGGGCTGGGCAGAGGCCGCTGCTTCTCCTCCGAGGGGTCCTGGTCCGCGCCCGCCACCTCTTTCACCGCCCTAACCGGCCTCGGGCTGCTTTCTGGACTCTCAGCCTGGGGGACTTGCGGCTGCTCCAGCCCCGGCACCTGGCTTCCCAAGGACTCCTTTGGGTGATCGGCCTCGGCGCAGCCTCCCCCTGAGACCTCCTGTGCCCCCTCCATCTTTTGCGCTGCGCAATGAGAGATGCAGAGCGGCGCGCACCTGGGCCCAGAACTTGCTAAGCCACGCCCATATTCAAAGGACTTCGCTATGATTGGCTGTGGTCAGGGTTGTGTCGGCCACACCCCTTCGGGATACCAAACCCCGCCTTCAGGTGGCGCAGGGAGCTGGGTGGGGCGGCAGGGCCCAGCTGAAGGGGTCACACCCGGTGGGCGGGGGCTCTCCGGAGAAAAGCGGATCTTCATGCCGAGGCGTGTGGAAATGAATCTCAGGCCGGACTGATTCCTCTCGCGTCTCTTCCCCGGCCCCACCCATATTCTCCTCTGGCCCTCTTCCACAATATCGGCTCAGAGAGTTACAACCTGGGCGGGGAGGGATTGGCCCAAGCGATCTGGGTCCCCAGAAAAGTCAGTGAATACTAACGAAGGGGCAGGGGGCTACTGTTTGCCTGGACAATGTAGAGGGGAACAGGCAACATACTTGAGGGGAGTCCCCCTGGCCGAAGCATGGTTAACAGCAACTCTGGAGGCTTGATTCCTACTGGGCTAGCTCGTGAAACAGCCAGGGTAGAATAAGATCAAATGCGTGGTTCACGAGGAGAGGAGGCAGCCCTTCCTGCCTGGTGAGGTAGAGTGAACTGAATATCGTTTTTAAACCACAGGTTCCTGGCTGGGCTCCTTTCCAGGCCTACCTGATCTCACAGGGGGATGGGGATATTGGTATTTTTGAAAAGTGCTCCAGGGTAGGATTAGCAGAGAAAATACTGGCCACTCAGTTAAACCTGAATTTCAGATAATCAGGATAGCTTTTTGGTATAAGTATGCCCTAGAGGGCTGGGATTTAGCTCAGTTGGTAGAGCACCGCTCTGCAGTCCTGAGGTCCCGGATTTGACTCCCAGCACTGCAAAAATGGGAGAAGGACATGGCAATCCACTCCAGAGGCAATCCTGGAACAGTCAGCCTTTGAAAACCCTGTAAGTGTCACTATGAGTCAAACACGACTCCAGGGCACCTAACAACAACAACAACAACAACAGGTGTTCAAGTCCCACTTCAGAGAAAACCACTGGAATGGTTTTAGGACTAAGCAGCACTTGGGAAGGCCCTGGGCTTGCACAGGATCAGCATTTGGAAAGACCATGGACTTGGGGAAGGAAGGAACTTAGGAGGAGTTTAAAGTACTGGGAAGGATGCTCTCTGAAGACAACTAAATGAGAAAAAGAGTCTAGCAGAAAGTGCTATGTAAAAACATTTTGTTTAATCCTTTCAAATCCCCAGACTATATATTTAGTGGGGAGATGTGAGGTGTGATCAAAAACTAAGGTAAATGCGGCTGCCATCTGAAGGAAAGTCAGGGATCTTCAGTACAGAAAGTGGCAAGTGTTAAGTCAGACCTTAGTAACACTGTGACAAGTTTCAACTTGTTTGGTGCAGTCAGTTGGGTATGAGCTAGGGTTGAGAGGTGTGTTTTCTTTATTTATTCATTTAGTTATTTATTTAGCAGTACTGAGGAGTGGAACCGAGGGCCTCATGCACGCTTTGCAAACACTCTGCTACTGAGCCTCACCCTTTTTTACTCTTCTATCTTGAGACAGGGTCTCACTAAGTTCTGCAGGCTGCATCTGACTTTGAATTTATGATCCTCCTGTCTCCACCTCCTAAATTGCTGGGATTTTACAGGTATGAGTCACCAGGCTTTGCTCCTTCTTCTTCTTCTTCTTCTTCTTCTTATTATTATTATTATTATTCTTATTATTATTATTATTTATTATTTTGGCAGTACTGGTGGTCTGAACCCAAGGCCTTATGGATACTTAGCAAGCTCTCCACCACTGTGTTGGACCCACAACCCACTTTAAATTTTTGATTTTGAGACACCCTCAAGTGTCTATCAGCTTGTCATGCTGTGGAAGCTCGTGTGTTGCTGTGATGCTGAAAGCTATACCACTGGTATCTCAGATACCAACAGAACCACCCATGGTGGACAGGTTTTAGCTGAGCTTCCAGACTAAGACAGAGTAGGGAGAAGGACCCGGCAGCCCACTTCCAAAACAATTAGCCTTTGAAAATCCTATGAATCGCAGAGAAGCATTGTCAAATAGAGTGCTGGAAAATGAACCCCCCAGTCTGGAAGGCATTCAAGAAATGACTGGGGAGAGTTGCCTCCTCAAAGGAGAGTTGACCTTAAGGATAGAAATAGAGTAAAGCCCCTGGTACCTCCTTTTTCTGATGTGGCACAGCTCAAAATGAAAATGAACATATTGACTACAAAAATGAGCTCAAACATAAAAAGATCATGCGCATGAGACAGTGTTGGGCAGTGTTTTGTTCTGTTGTATGTAGGGTTGCTATGAGTTGGACCCGACAGCATATTGGGACAAGGTCTCACTAAATTACACAGGCTACCTCTGGTTTCGAACTCGTGGTCCTCCTGCCTCTGCCTCTCAGCAGTCTAGGATTACAGGTGAGGCTAGTGTGTCCCACTTGAGAAGGTGTTTCTGTTTTTTGTTTTTGTTTTTGTTTTTGTGGTACTGGGAAGTTGAACCCAGAGTCTCACACGTGGTTTTGCAAGGATAGTACCACTGATCTGAACCTCCAGGCCATTTTTTACAGGTTTGTCTAAATGACACAGGCTGCCTGTGCCCTTGAACTTAAAATCTTTCTGCCTCAGCCTCCTGAGTTGCTGGGATTACAGGAGTGTGCCACTGCACTCTGTGGAGAAAGTGTGTATTAAAGTGTGTTTTAGGCTGGGCGTGGTGGCTCACGCCTGTAATACCAGCGGCTCGGGAGGCGGAGGCGGGAGGATTGCAAGTTCGAGACCGGAGGCAGTCTGCGTAACTTAGCGAGACCCTGTCTCAAAAAGTAAAAAAAAAATGGGCTGAGGTGCTGCTCAGTGGTCCAGCATTTGCAGAGCATGCAGGCGCGAGGCCCTGGGTTCAACCCCCAGTACCATAAAAAAAAATAAAGAAAAAAAAAAGTGTGTTTTAAAGTGTGTTTTAAAGTTTTAAAGTCCTAAAGCATGGATCGCCTGCAACCGTACCACTGTGTTCAATCCCGTCAGATCTCAGAAGCTAAGCAGGGTCGGGCCTGGTTAGTACTTGGATGGGAGACTGCCTGGGAACACCAGGTGCTGTAGGCTTGGGAGAAGGACCCAGCAACCTACTCCCAAAAAACAAACAGCCATTGAAAACCCTATGAATAGCAGAGAAGCACTGACAATAGTGTTTCGCCTGTTGTACATATAGTCGCTATGAGTCGGACACTGACTTGATGACACCTAACAACAACAACAAATCATGGATCACGAACAATGCTTCCAGATGGCAGTTTTTGTCAAATAAACATGGTGTGTTCTCAGCCACCTATTCATCAGATCTGGCACTGTGTTCCTTCTGGCTCTTCCTCAAAGTCAAAATGACCATGAAAAATAAACGTTTTGAATCGATTCAGGACATTGATGCCTCCACAACAGCACAACTAAAGACACTCATGAAGGGGACTCCCAGAACTGTTTCAGAAAGTGGCAAGAACTATGGGATGAGTGTGTTCAAAGTCACAAGGAGTATTCTGAGAGAGATTAGTAGCAATGTGTCTTTGCTGTAATAAATACTTTCAATTTAAACATTCACAGTATTTTTGGATCATACCATATATATATATGTGTATATATATATATATATACACACACACACACACACACACACACACACACACACACACACACACATATATATATATATATATATATATATATATATATATATATATATATATACATAAACACACACATACATTAAAATGCATTTTTTTAAAGATAAAGTGTCACTGTTAGCCCAGGTGGTCCTGGAACCCACTGTGTAGCCCAGGCTGGCCTTGAACTCATGTCAGTCCTACCTCAGCCTCCCAAGTGCTGGGATTACAGGGGTGAGCTACCAGGCCTGGTGAAAATATATTTTAAAAAGTGTACTGGGAGTGTGGGGCTGGGATTTAGCTCTGTTGGTAGAGTGCTGTGCTGCAGTCTCTGAGGTCCCAAGTTCAATTCCCAGCACCGCAAAAATGGGAGAAGGACCTGGCAATCCACTCCCAAGGCAATCCTGAAACAGTCAGCCATTGAAAACCGTATGAGGGTTGCTATGAATCGGATACTGACTCAACTGCACCTAACAACAACAATAACAACTGGGAGTGTAGCTCGGTGGTAAAGACCAAGCCTAGCATAAATGAGGCCATGGGTTTGATCTCCAACGTCCCAAGAAAAAAAAGTGGAATGCTCACACCAGACTGATAATAGTGGATTCTGCTAGAGTGGGAGGGCGGGGCAGGGGAGGATGGTCAAGGTAGGACACCTAAAATTTATCTGTAAGGTTTCTACTCTGTACAAAGAGAATTCATTTGAGGATGTTCTTAACTTAAAATTCGATTTTTAAAAAGATTGCACCCTGTAAGTTATTTTTAGGGCTAATATACTTTTCTGTAAAAATTGATTCAAAATATATAAATTATATAAATATAAAGGAAAGGTATCTCCCCTCCCCCCCTTTATTTCACCTTCAAGGCAGCCACCATCCAACCCTGCTGAGAGCTGGCTGCTTGTCCATTTTCAGGGTGGCCTGGGGCTGACAGAAGAATGATTCGTTCGTGCTTTCTTGGGTTGTGCTTTATCCTTTCCTGGGTTGATGATTATCAAAATAGTTATAAAGTAAAGGACTTCGTGGCTCCCAGGTATTCCCCATCAGAAAAAGTCAGCATGAAAAACGCAATGTATTAAAAGCCAATCAAAAAAATCAAAAAACCAGCCGGGTGCGGTGGCGCACGCCTGGAATCCCAGCAGCTTGGGAGGTGGAGGCAGGAGGATCGCAAGTTCGAGACCAGAGGCAGTCTGTGTAACTTCATGAGACCCTGTCTCAAAAAGTAAAACAATGGGCTGAGGGTGCAGCTCAGTGGTCCAGCACTTGCAGAGCATGCAAGTGGGAGGCCCTGGGTTCAACCCCCAGTACCGCAAAATAAATAAATAAATAAATAAATAAATAAATAAATAAATAAAAATAAATTTAAAAATCCTGTTTTGTTTTCTGCTTATAACAGCAAGACATGCCTGTGATATGAAATGTAAATACTCCAGAAATGCAGAACATAGATAATGAAAGTCTTCAGTATTTTAAGCCCCAGAGATCTCTGGATTTTTAAAAATGTATATGTCAATCTATTGTTAAGTACCATCAAGTCAGGTCCAGCTCATAGTGAGGCCACATACAACAGACGAAACACTCCCTGACACTGTGCCATGCCTGGTACTATGTCGGTGCTTCTCTGCTATTCATAGGGTTTTCAGTGGCTGGCTGTTTTGGGAGTGGGCTACCAGGTTCTTCTCCCAAGCCTATTGTACCCAGTATTCCCAGGTCATCTCCTATCCAAGGACTAACCAAGCCTGACCCTGCTTAGCTTCCGAGATCAGACAGTATCAGATGCCACCCACAGTGTTATTATGTATACACACCTGGTTATTTGCAAAACTTTGCACCTATTAAACGACATTTGTTTCCGTGTAGGTGATGTAATTATGCAGGGCTGCAAATGCTATAGATGTAACTCAATGACCATCCTTGTACACTTTTATTTTATTTTATTTATTTATTTTGAGACAGGGGACTCACTGTGTAGACCAGGCTTGCCTAGAACTCTCTATGTAGACCATGCTAGCCTTGAACTCATGTTGCTCCTCCTGCCTCAGCCTCCCAAGTACTGAGATTACAGGTGTGTGCCACCACACCCGGCTTTCATACACTGATTTTTTTTTTTTTTTCCTTCAGAACTGGAGAGTTGAACCTGTGGTCTCATGCATGCTTTTTGCAAGTGCTCAGCCATGGAGGCACACCCTTAGCCCATTTTTTACTTTGTATTTTGAAACAGACTCTCACT
Organism: Pedetes capensis; assembly: GCA_007922755.1. NCBI lineage: Eukaryota > Metazoa > Chordata > Mammalia > Rodentia > Pedetidae > Pedetes > Pedetes capensis. The sequence goes on along the minus strand of VMDO01001870.1, from coordinate 172,678 downwards.
AAATTACACAGGCTGCCTCTGGTCTCAAACTTGTGATCCTCCTGCCTTGGCCGAGTCACTGGGATTAAAGGTGTGCACCATTGCTCCTGGCCAGACACTGTTTTTTTTTTTTTTTTTTTTTTTTTTTTTTTTTTTTTTTTTTTTTTTTTTTTTTTTTTTTTTTCGGTACTGGGAGTTGAACCCAGGGCCTCACACCTGCATGCTCTGCAAGTGCTGGACCACTGAGCTGCACCCTTAGCCCATTCTTTTACTTTTTGAGGCAGGGTTTCACAGACTGCCTCTGGTCTCGAACTTGCGATCTTCCTGCCTCCACCTTCGGAGCCACTGGGATTATAGGCATGTGCCACCGCACCTAGCCAGACATTGTATTTTAAAAGCATATCGTCGATGATACTTCAAAATAGATTCATTAAAATGCAATTGGTGGTCCGAGTTTCCAATGTGGTGGGTAATGCCAAATTCCCTGTGCAACAATGCATGGGAAGGCTCTTCCCCTCTGCCTCACCAGTACTTCATGCTATCAGTTTCCTTAGTTCTTTGCCTATGTGATGGGTGAAAATATTGAATTGTATTTCTTTAATTATGAATGAGGATGGGATCGAACATCTTTTCATTTGTTCATGGTGTTCCGGAGAAGTGTCCTGGTCAGTCTCCTGGCCTGGGTCAAGGGCCACTAAGATTCTCTCTGGTGCCAGTTGCAGATCACTGGCTGGTTCCAGGAAGCCCAGGAGGAACTCTCATCACCCCTTCCTGCCTGGGCACCACGGAGTTCACTGGTCAAGGATGGCTGGTGGTATCTGGCCTGTCCGATCAGACTGAAGAGCTGTAAGAGCATAATTTGAATACATTTTAACTCCCTAGAGAGGAACAAATGTGCCTCACAGTTCTTGGCTTACGTCACCTTCTGTGGCCCCCTAGGCCCTTCTAGCATCCCTAGGCACAGAGGAGGAGAGGTGGTGGGCTTCTGCATAGCCAGCTCCCTAGCACAGTCCCCCCTCAGCCCACAACTGCACCTGCTCAGAGACTCAGGGGCAACCCAAGCTAGTGTGACATCTCCCCCTCCAAAAAAACATCTCCAGTCTCTTATTTATGGACCATCTTCATGGCACTGAGTACTGTCTGTGGTCACCATGTTCACATGTTTGTTTTGTCATTTAGTGCTTGCCTCTGGCCCTCTAAAAATCCTTGCAGTGTCCCCAGATCAATGCCTGACATACCCATCCCCGGTTTTCAGATGATGTCACTTCCGGGACTTAGTGACTATGTATTGAATAATTACTGCTGAGCAGCGAAAGTGTGCTGTGTGTTTCACATACCGGGTCTCACTTACTCTTTATCTCCTCCAGTTTTCAGTGGACAAATGTTAAACAAGAAGAATGGAAAGAATAAACAGTGGACATATAAACTCCCTCCACCTAGATTTCGCAGGCAGCATTCCACTGTATTTGCTTTGTTTTTCTATCTCCATGCAAACCTACTTCCTGTTATTGTTGGACCCTTTCATCGTGGGCTGCAGACCTCAGGAAGCCTCCCTCTTCAATACTTCAGCACGTATCTAAGAAGGCCCACGCTGTCCTCCAGAAGGACGGGACCATTCTTGGACTCAAGCCAAAAGTATTGTCACACCAGCTGATATTGTAGAGACCGTATTTAAATTGCCCCAATGTTCCCATCAAGGGCCACACATTGCATTTGGCCATTGTGTCCCCTCACTCTTTATAATAACTCTGAGAAGGCGGCCCTGGCTGTGGTTTGTCCTAGGTTCATGGTATTTGGAGGTGGGACCTTTGGGAAGTGATTGGGTCATGAGCCCTCATAAATGGACCAATCTGTTCATGGATTCATGGCTTCCCATGGAGTGGCCTGCGGCTGTACCACTGTGGCGTCAGATCTTGGAAGCTAAGGAGGAGCAGGCATGGTTAGTACTTGGATGGGAGACCACCTGGGAACACCAGGTGCTGTAGGCTTGGGAGAAGGACCCGGCAACCCACTCCCAAAAAAACAATCAGCCACTGAAAACCGTATGAATAACAGAGAAGCACTGACAATACTGTTTTGCCTGTTGTACATAGGGTCACTATGAGTCAGACACAGACTTGACTTGACTTGACGGCACCTATCAACAACAACAATGGGAGTGGCTGTTATAAAAGCAAACTCTCGGCCATGCTTGCTGTGTCTCACCCTGCAATGCCCTCCTCCATGCTGTGATGCAGCACAAGGCCCTTGCCAGGTGCTAAGCAGGTACCAGGGCCATGCTCTTGGGGCTCCCAGCTTCCAGAACTCTGAGCCAAATCAATTTTGTTACAGCAACAGAAAATGGATGACGACAGCCCCCAGACCCCTCTTTTGCAGGTGAGGAAGCAGATTCAGAGAGGTTGAGGAACCTGCCTGGGACCCCACGACTCCTCAGGGAAAGCCAACACGCCCCCAGACACGTGTGTCTTCCACACACACCTTTTCTTCCTTTTTGCTGCGTTATGCCCCGCCCAGTCTTCTTGGTTTCTGAGTGATTCATTCCCAGTCTGGTTGAGCTGGTTCCTGCAGGTTCTGGGCTGGGGCAGAGGTGGAGGTGCTGGCCCAGTTGCTCAGCAGACTAGACCTCGCTTTCAAGTTCACCCAAAGTCCCCCCTATCGCCTTCCACCTCAGACCTCATCTCTTGCAACTCTCTGAGATATTAGTTCTCAATCGGGAGCCACAAGGCAGTCCTCATTTAGCAGAGGATCCACTTGCAGCTAGGCCGGGTCAAGGTGAGACAAATGTGGCATTCTTCAGGTGTGTAGGAGTGGCAGCGATGGGATTAGGAAAACATTCCAGCCGGCTGCACACAAGCGCTCAGCAGGAGACTTGGAGAAGAGCTATAACACAGCAGAAAACACATCTCCCTGAGTCACTGGCATGTCAGAATGAAGATCCTCACTGGGAGTTCCACCTCTGTTACCATTTGGATATGAAAAGAGCCCCCAAAAGGCTAGTATATTGAAGGCCTGGTCCCTAGCTAGGCAATTGAATCAGGAGAGTGTAGCCTCATTGATGGATTAATCTCGCATGAGTTCATAGCTGAATGGGTCCTTAGGTGGGGCCTTGTTAGAAGATGTGGATTGTTGTAACCTCAGATCAGAAACACACCACAAGGAGCAAAAAGCCAGTTAAAGGGAGTCTTTATTGAGCCGGCGGCCACGGAGGACTAGTGTCTCTCCAAAACCCGTGGCCCCACGGAACAGTTGCTGGGGGTTTATAAAGGCAAATTTTGGCAAGCTCACAATCTCCAAGTTCTGTGATTTGTATAAAACCTCCAAGTTCCTGGTATGACTTGTATTATAAGAACAAAAACAAAAACAAACAGTTTCAGTAACACAATCACTCAGGTAAATAGTTCTATTATGCAAGCAGGGTGGTACAGAAACAGAACGGGCGATTAACAGGCAATCAATCAACGGTTAAGAATGAACAATTAATCAGGCAGTCAGGCAGTTAAAATCAGACAGTTAAAAAAATTCTTCCAACATATTGTTTCTCAAAGGAGAGGGGAGGGGCTACCTAAGATACCGATGGTCCTGTCAACTCAGGGGCCTCTTTACAGGGTCACTGCATTTGAAGGGTACATCTTGTAGCTGGCTCCTTTCTATTTTTCTCTGTGCTTCCCGGCTGCCATGAGGTGACAGCCTCCTCTGCCACATGCTTCCACTCCCATGCTGTAGGGCTTCGCCGCAGGCCTAAAGCCATTGGAGTCAGCCAACCTTGGATTGGAGCCTCTGAAACCATGAGCCAAAATAGATATTTCCTCTTTTAAGTTGTTTTTGTCAGTATTTGTTAAAGTGACAGAAAGCAGACTAACACAACCCCCCAGAGTCCTTTCTGGCCCTGGGGGACAGTAACTGAAGGGTAGCAATGACTTGATGATATTTGGGGCAGACCTCGATGTCCTGTGGATTAATGGCCCCAGCTGTAGCTCAGCTCTCTGGGCGTGAGACTCAATACTTGGAAAGACCTGGATGGGGCCACATGGAAGGTTTGGGAGACCCAGGGGGAGAAAAGAAGCTGGGCTAGGGAAGACAGGAGGAGCTGCCTCCTTCTTCCATCACAGGTTGTGGCAGCCCTTTCCCAGCAGGTGAGTGGGATGCCCATTGATTGCCAGGGTCTGGGGGCAACAAAGGAGGCGGCAGAGTCTGAGAGAGAAGACGGAAGTTCCCAGGAGCATGTTGGTGAGAAGGCCCTGAGTTTAGGGATCCAGCCATCCTCTTTCCCTCTGAGCTGAATCAGCCATCGGGGATGCGATGTGCTAGTTTAGGAGTCTTTAGGCAGAGCCTGTCTTACCAAATCAAATCACCTTTGCAAAGCTCTAATGAAAGGGACTCCTGTGTGTCACAGGAAGTCCCAACAAAAGACAGGAAACTGCAGTCTCATCAAAAATGTTAGAAAGCCTGGCGCGGTGGCGCACACCTGTAATCCCAGTGGCTCGGGAGGCGGAGGCAGGAGGATCGCAAGTTTGAGACCAGAGTCAGTCTGCATAATTTAGCAAGACCCTGTCTCAAATAAAGTAAAAAAAAATAGGCTGAGGACACAGCTCAGTGGTCCAGCACTTGCAGAGCATGCAGGTGTGAGGCCCTGGGTTCAACTCCCAGTACCGGGAAAAAAAAAATGTTGACAGAGAGTCAGGTGCAGTGGCGCACGCCTGTAATCCCAGTGGTTCAGGAGGCAGAGGCAGGAGGATCGCAAGTTCGAGACCAGAGGCAGTCTGTGTAATTTATCGAGACCCTGTCTCAAAAAAGTAAATAAAACATGGGCTGGGGTGTAGCTCAGTGGTCCACCACTTGCAAAGCATGCTAGCGCGAGGCCCTGGGTTCAACCCCCAGTACTGGGGAAAAAAAAAATGTTGACAGCCAGAGAACTGTGTCTCAAGACAGAGGTGGTAATTATGCATAGAACCAGGAAAAAAGCCACAAAGCAATCGTTTTCGGGAAAAGAAATGGTGGGAATGGTGGAGAAAAGAGCCAAATATAAGATGATAGCTTGGAAATATACGAATCTGGTACGTTTTTACAGCATGGGCCAGGATGGAGAGACACCAGCTATCCCAGTTCCTGAGACGTGGGGGACCTCTGCCTGCCTTATGCCACTTGCAGCCAAGGCCCTGAGGCAGTGTGGGAAGGAGCCGGCGGGGAGGCTCTGGCACCCTTTGACCCTGATAGGCAGGTGTCTGCCTCCCTAGCTAAGCCCTGGTGGGGCCACTTGGCCTTCCTGGCCTCTGCCTGGAGCCCTGGGCTCTGAATCCTGCCTGGACCCTGCTGAAGTCTTCAGCCTCATGCTGAAGTTTGGTTCAAGTGTCTGTCCCCCAGGACCCCTGGCGTCCCATCCTCCTCCTCCTTCCCCAACTTGCACATGGACTCAGACAGCTGAACTCCTCAGTGGTGAAAAACTGCTATTAAAGACCATCGGCTCCACCTCAGCCCCTTCGACTGGATCCTGCCTGTCGGGTCTAGAAATTTCCATCCTCCTGCGATCTCCAGGAGTGGACTCGTCCCTCATCTGTCTTGACTTCTCCTCCTCCTGTCCATTCTGATCTTGGCTCCTCCTTCCCTTTGAGAAGCTTCCAGCACAGAGAAGAGAGGCCGTGCTGACAGTTCCTCCCACCCACGTGGACTGTGTTCTGATACGCATGTGATGTAGCGGCCATGTCCTTAGATTTTCAGTGAGAGCCAGCGCTCTCCAGGTTTAATCACTGTGTCTAGGGAATGCCATCCTTGACATGTGCCCCACTTTTTAAAAAATATCAAACTCGTCACCTTAGGGAATAACTTTAGACATCAAGTCTTTGTTAGTTGAATCCTATCAACTTCCTTTCTTATTTCTTCATTACTGTTGTCCCTTGGGTGGACAGGGCTTGTAAAGGCTGGTAATGGGTAGTAATGTGCTTCCGGAAATTCAGGCACAAAAATGTCACCTTTATTTCTCTAAGTCATGTTCACCCAGCTCCTAGGATGATGTATAATGACTTTGTTATAAATCCGTTTCTAGGGGCCCCAGTCCAGGACCCCAGTGCTCATCAGTGCCCTGAGGGAGGCCACTCATTCCTGGGTCATGGGGCGCCATTTTGCTCCTTCCTTCCATCTAATGCTGGCACAGCCTCCAGGCACTGGTTTCCAGGCTTGGGTGCTCAGACTCCCTTCTCCTTCGTGTGTGAGCTCTGACCCCAGCCTCTGCCTGCCCTTCAGAGCCATCTCCCCAAAATGCCCCATAAATCCACTCACACCTCCCCCAGCCTGAGGCCTGCCACCTCCCACGACCCTCTGGGAATGCCTGTCTCCACTCAGCCTCCTCTATCCTTGGGCTATTCTGGGGACTCAATCCTGGATCTTCCTTTGTCTTAAACCTCCTGTGTTATTATTATTTTATGAGCCTGGGCTTTTAAAAACAAAACACTCAACTTTCCCCCGGGGCCAGGCACACTTTCATTTCCAGGACAGAAAGTCCAACTGTGCTGTTAGGAGGAAGCAGAAAATCCCTCTTTTTGCGGGTCAGGCGGCAGTAGGAAAGTCAGATGGTTCATCTTAAACCACACGTTCCTGCCCACTTGCTGATGTTTCTTCATGCTGCCAGGAGCTGAGATGAGCTTTTTGGCTTCAGGGGCTACATTCCCAGCAGACGGGGTGCACGCAGCCTCGGGGGTCAGCGGTCTGTAGTCTGGTCAGAGCCCCTCTTCTAGAACCCGTGCCCAGACCCTACCAGTTGACTAGACTGCCAAGGAAGACGTGGGGTCTCCCTGTCCTGGCTGACGGGGCAGGGCTTAGTGAGGACAAAGAGCAGGTACATTTCTAACCCGCCCGACTCTGGGTCTACATGGTTGTAGCAGCTTGGTGCTGCCCAGAGTTGGGCTGCTTCAGGGAGCTGGGGGCCATGCTAGAGGTCAGGGATGGAGGCGGCTGGGAGTCCTGGGCTCTTCAGGATAAAGGTCAGTCTCCGGGCCTCCGCAGCCCCACAGCTGCCTGAGTCTCAACTTCCCTGACTCTCTTGGGCCTTGGGCTTTGCTCTCCCAGGATGGAACTGACCTGGCTGCCTTTATCTGTCCTGGGAAAGGAGTACCCAGCCTGTCCAAGCCCTGACCCATCTCAATCCTGTCCTGATTCTGTGACGGCTCCCTCTCCCCTCCCTCCATCTGTTCTTTGGCCCCTGTTTCTACCCCAGGGCAGGTGGACTTGCTTCCTGAAATATTGTTGATAGATGCTGTGGAGTCAGATCTGACTCATAGTGACCCAATGTTCAACAGACAAACATGACCCTGCTTAGGTTCTGAGATCTGATGGGATTGGACGCCATAGGGGTACCGTTGCAGGCACTTCCTGAAATAGACCCCAGACATTGGATGGGCCCCAAACACTCAAGGACTTGCCCAGAGAACAAAGAGGAGCATCTTAATGACCACTGTGACTCACCAGGGACACTCACACCATCGCATAGGATTCCCGAGATTCTCCACAGCCCACTTCCAAATGCATCTGTTATTGGAGGACGGGTATCTGATGAGGAGGCCATAGAAGGTCTTTGCTGCAAGGAAATCCACTTCAGAGAATAGTTTATCTGGGTGCAGTGGTGCACACCTATAATCCCAGCAACTCAGGTGGTGGAGGCAGGAGGATCATAAGTTCTAGGCCACAGGTAGCCTGCGTAACTTAGTGAGACCCTGACTCAAAATAAAAAGTAAAAATGGGGTTGGTGCTGCAGCTCAGTGGTAGAGTGCTTGCAAAGTATGTGCGAGGCCATGGGTACAACCCCTAAGTACTGCAAATAAAATAAAATAAAAATTTAAAAAATAGAGAGAGGGTAGTTTATTTCTGTAAAAGTTACTATCTGGCTGTCCTTTTTATAATGCAGACTGTGAACTTTTTCAACTAGAAATACTATGAGTGTGGGATGAATATATGGCCCCAAATATTTGTTTAGTTTTTCAGGATGCAAAATTGCCCTCTGCTCCATTCTAAGTAGTTAGAAATATTTTAATGGTAGAGTGGTAGAGGGGATTCAGACACATAGAAAAGGAGAGGGAGGAGGGAGGTGGGAGAAAAGAAAGAGAGACAGAGAGAGAGACCCCTGTGGATGAATACTGTCTTAATTACAGACACTGTGACTCCTCTGGCCCAAGGGAACACAGCCCTCTATAGATGCAACCTCTGAGGGATGAGCCTAAGGCCCCTAACAATCTTGGGACCAAGTCCATGGAATCCATCCAGATCCATCTTCCCCCATAAGGGAGTAGGCATTCCTATAACTAGGACCCACCAGAAACTCCAGGCCTCAGACGACCAAACACATTTTATGATCACAAGATCCTCGATCGTATTTTCCAAATTATAAATCCACATGCAGGACCTCGACAGGAACTTCAAGACACAATTTGGAAAATCAACCAGTGTCAGGTTAAAGGTTTTGCTTTTATTGCTGATAGTTCTAGTTTCATGATGTTGTTGGTGTTGTTAGGTGCCGTTGAGTTGGTATCCGACTCATAGAGACCCTCATGGGGTTTTCAATGGCTAACTGTTTCAGGATTGCCTTGGGAGTGGATTGCCAGGCCCTTCTCACATTTTTTGTGGTGCTGGGAATCGAACTCGTGACCTCCGAGACTGCAGCGCAGCGCTCTACCAACTGAGCTAAATCCCAGCCCCAGTTTCATGATAAGCTTTCTATATTGAGTTTATCGTTTTTACCATAAAAACTTGTAGGTAATGGGAGTTTTGAGGCAGTCGTAATTAATTGATTCGTGTATAGATTCCTATGAGACCTCAGTGAAAATCGGGAACCCTTCTGTACTTCTCGGTTTTAGAGGGTCACAGATACCCTGAAGCCCACTCATGAACAGTAATATAAAAATGCCTTGTTCATAGGCGATTGGGAATCTTAATCAGCTGGCTTATCAATTCCCCTGCTATTTTGCCCATGAAGGTTCCCCTAGGCCTTTGGAGGACTATTTTCCACCTGCCTCATCAGAGCCACAAACCGAGATGATGGATGACTTTCATCTGTGACCACATTTGATCACCATGAGTTAGCCAGTCTGGTACTCAAGAACTACACACTATGAACTTGAGCCAAAAATATGACATTTGTGCGAGTATGCTGATTAAAAGAGACATCTAAGCATCTGCTAATTCTGAGGAGATCTTCACAATGATGACTAATAAAATTTATCATTTCAAAAGCCAAAGGGGCAACCACCCCGCGCAGCGACAACTCCTGTGGAGCAGGGCTGCCAGGCCTTCTGCAGCCCTGCATTTCTCAGGCCACTAAGATAACTTGGGGTCTGCCTTGGATATCAAAGCTTCCCTCCTTTTTGTGATCTGTTGTTGTTGTTAGGTGCCATTGAGTCGTATCCGACTCATAGCAACCCTCATAGGGTTTTCAGTGGCAGATTGTTCCAGGATTGCCTTGGGAGTGGGTTGCCATGTCCTTCTCCCATTTTTGTGGTGGTGCTGGGAATTGAACTCGGGACCTCAGAGACTGCAGAGCAGTGCTCAACCAACTGAGCTAATCCCAGCCCCTTTTGTGATCTAGAGAAACATAAATAAGGAACTGTCTTTGAATTTTCACTGGTTACCTGAGAGGTCAGCCACAATTGTGACCCAAACCTGATACAGAAGGAAAAGTTTTCTTGCAAGTTGGATGAGCTGAACTTATGCTCTTTTCAATGTTTTCTTCCCCTGCCACATAGCAATGGATAGAAGATCAGAGTTTTAGTGCTATCTTCTCTAGGCATCCTACCATTATGAGTTAAATGGTGTCTTCCTCCACCCCAAATTCATGGGTGGAAGCCCTAATCAAATCCCTAGTACTTCAGAATATGACTTTGTTTAGAAATCAGACCAGGACAGTTGCAGTTAGTTGAGGTGAGGTTATCAGGGTAGGTGATCATCCAATATGACTGGGTCCTTATAAAAAGGGGAGATTTGGACAGTGATGTGTACACTAGGAGAACACAGGTGACAATGAAGGCAGAGATCAGGGTGATGCATCTACAAGCGAAGGAATTACCAACGATTACTTGTAATCCACCAGCAGCCAGGGAAGGGACATGAAACCTATTCCTCCTCATCCCTCAGAGGGAACCAACTTTGCCAAAACCTTGGTCTCAGACTTCTCACCCCCAGAACTGTGAAACAATAAAGTGCTGTTTCTTAAGCTCCTTACTTTGTGGTACTTGTCAAACAGCCCTAGGAAACAAATATACTTATCTAGTCATTTCTCGCCTGCAGCCGTAGCTCCGTGGCATCCGACCCCGGCAGATCTTGGAAGCTAAGCAGAGTTGGGCCTGGTTAGTACTTGGATGCAAGACCGCCTGGGAACACCAGGTGCTGTAGGCTTGGGAGAAGGACCTGGTAACCCACTCCCAAAAAATCAATCTGCCAGTGAAAACCCTATGAGTAGCAGAGAAGCACTGACAATAGTGTTTTGCCTGTTGTATGTAGGGTTGCCATGAGTCAGACACTGACTCGACGGCACCTAACAACAACAACAACAGTCATTTGCTAGGCCACAAGGAAAAACATCATTGTTCCATTTTGAACATCAACACATGCTCAACTCCTAATTTTATAGACCACATGGTGGGCCCATAAGCCTCCTTTTGCCCCTAACTTGGTCTTTATCTGCCAGGGCGGCAGCGGCCTTTTAGCCTAGAGGTGGGCTTGTGTACCTGACCTATTCTGGGAGCAAGAGAAATGAGTGTGGCTGTTCAAGGTGGCCTCGAGGATCCAGGACAGAGACAGCCTGATGGTGGCAAACACATTTTATGCCAGAAACTCCTTACAATCAATACCAGGTTCTGCAGAGCATCCACGTCACTGCCCTGAAGTGCTCCTGAGGAGGACCCAAGCCCTGGGCCAAGTTTGCCCCTTGGGGTAGTGCATTGGGCACCCTGGACGAACTACTTCCTCTCTCTTTCTTTCTTTGTGGTATTGGGTGGCTGAACCCAGGGCGTCACAGATCCTTTACAAGTGCTCTGTCATCGAGCTGCACCCTCAGCCCATTTTTTACTTTTTATTTTGACACAAGGTCTTGCTAAGTTACACAGGCTTGCCTCTGGCCTCCAACTTGCGATCCTCCTGCCTCTGCCTTCTCTAGTTGCTGGGGTTGTAGGCATGTGCCATCATGTCCGGCCCCTTGGAGGAATTTCTATCCATGGGAAGATAGGGGGGAGTGGCCCACAGAGCCCACAGAGTCTGGGCTGAGGCTCCTTTCAGCAGCTTCTCCAAGGAATGTCCCATAAGTCCCCAGGAGCTACAGATGGCCTCTATCTGTGCCTTTGTGAAAATCAAGACAAGAGAGTTACCAGGCATGGTGGGACATGCCTGTAATCCCAGCAACTCAGGAGGTAGAGACAGGAGGATCACAGGTTTGAGGCCATAGGCAGCCTGTGTAACTTATTGAGACCCTAACTCAACATAAAAAGCTTTAAAAGGGGGCTGGGAGTGCAACACTGGTACAATACTTGCAAAGTATGTGCGAGGCCGTGGATTCAGCCTTCCAGTAATGAGAAAAATAAAAAACAAAAAACGACCAGGGAGTCCCCATGGGCAGGCATGGCCCACAGATCTCACAGTCCTGCTCATTGAGAGCAGGTGCATTAGAAAACTATGTCCCTGCCTCCCAGCAGACAGGGCCCCTTTCCAGGAGGCCCAGCTTTCTGATCAGGTCAGGGCTGAATTCCAGATCCCCACAGCCCCCAGGTCTAGTGCCCAGGGGGCACTTGCAGTGAACAGGTTATACAAACATACATGGCAGCTGCAATTATTCCCTGCCCTCAGCTTGCATCTGCTCCTAATCATGCACTTACCCTATGTGGGTAGGAGGTTGGCCCTATTGCCCAAGAATGGCAACTAAGGCCCAAAGCCATGGATAAAAGGGGCTTAGGACTCTGCATTCTAAGTCCAAGGAAGCCCAGGGGTCAGACCAGCCCTCGCTGCAGGGCTGTTTGAGTGGTGCCTATTGAGAATGTGCTTTCTCTCCCTGTCCCTTATAAGTGCAGGGGGAAGGAGGGAGATATGTCCTTTGGCAGGGCAGTGATAGTAGAGAGAGACTTCCTTTGAAGCAGGCAGCTGTTCTCTCACTTAGAAGCCAAGCTGGTGGCTGCAAGAAAATCCCTAGTAAAGATCAGGGCAGGTGTCACTAATGGAGTCTGGAGGCTGGTCCTGCCTCAGTGTTGCTAAGTGCAGAAGACCCTTGTTCTTTGCATCTGTTCCTGGGGCAAGAGGGAGTGGTGGGGTAAGTACCTGTGGGGAGGCAGTTCCAGGAACCAGGAGTTCTGCCCTCTTCTCTTCAGTCTGTAACAGGAGGTGCACTGGGTAGAGGTTCAGTCACTGGGGGAGCGCCCTCTGGCACCTGAGTCCCATGTCCTGCCCCCACACCTCCTCATGCCCGTCTACACAGGAAATGGGGTGTCCTGTCAGAACTACTTCCAGACAGGCCTTCCATGGCTGTGGGCTCTCGCAGTCAGCTGTAGTAGGCACAGCTACTTAGGAGGCTCCACACCAATATTTGGAACAGATCAACCTATTCTGGGGTATTGGCCCAGCTAGTGGCCATCGGGCACAGTATAGCCAACCACACTCCCCAACAGGACCACTCCCCACCAGCAGGCTTTTTATACAGACTAGAAAGTTCCAAGCAGGGCTTCAAACCTATGAAAAACTGGGTTCAGGTGCAGGTGCAGGTTCAATATGTTAAAACGTAGAGGGTTCAGGCTTGGTTCCGGTTTGGATTTAAAAATTAATCCTATGTGTAGATTTCGAATAAACAAACAACAAAACACTAAAAACTGAACCTGAATCCAATGGGAATCACTGGGATCAATTTCAGGTTCAGGTTCAAAAAAAAAAAAAAAAAAAAAAAAGCTTGAACCAGCACGGGTTCAGGGTGCGTGTTGGGTTTAAAGTCCGGCTAGCTACACACAGGCTGTAAATCTGAACCATAACCTAACCTGAACCGTCTAAATTTTAACATACTCATCCCACACCGGAATCTGAACCCAGTTTTTCGCGGGTTTCAAGTCACCGCGCTGCACGTCCTCCGTGAGAACGCAGGCGTAGGACCTCGTTGTCACTAGAGGGCGACCGTGTGCAGAGGCAAGGCGGCGCGCTGGGGGACACCGCGCGCAGCAGGGCTTTGCGCGGCGGCGGGGGAATGGGGCTCTGTATCCAAGGCGAGTCCCTCGAGGGTGTGAGGACCACGCAAGGCCGCGGCAAGGCCCTTGGAAGACCTGGGGGCGCGCTCTAGAGGACAATTTGCCGGACCCCAGGCCCTTCCGGAGCCCTCTCCAAGGGGACTCGGGGCTCCCAGGGCTGGTGCGCAGACGGGGCCTGACCCTTCATGGCGCTGTGTACCTGTTTTGCCCGCCAGGAGGCTGATTTTAGAAGAAAGGTTATCTCAGGCAATGAGGTGAGAGCCCTGAGAGAGGAGAGGACACGAATGGACCAGTGGGAGCCTCCGGAGCGCACACCTGGAGCTCAAGGCCAAGGCCAAGGCCAAGGTGGCACCCAGCCACGCAACACCAGGCAGCGGTATTCCACAGCAGAACAGTTTCGCGCAAAAAGAGTGGCTCTGTGTTCTCGCTGCTGGAACAATTAAGTGCTAATTAAATTATGTAATCCCCTACGTGTCTGTCAGCTGGTCATTCTGTGGGGATTTGTGTGTTGCTGTGATGAGCAGGGCCACCTATGATGGACAAGTTTCCACTGAGCTTCCAGACTGAGACTATGGAGAAGGTCCTGGCAGCCTACTCCGGAAGCAATTAGCCATCGCAAGCCCTATGAATAGCAGAGAAGCACTGTCAAATATGAGGTAGTGTTTCATTCTGTTATACATAGGGTTGCTATGAGTTGGACCTACTTGACGGCACCCAACAACAACAACATTATGTAATAGTAGTAGCAATACCTCTGCATTATTTAGGAAACTTTGCCCATGAATTTTGGGAGAAGGGCCTGGCAATCCACTCCCAAGGCAATCCCGAAGCATTCAGCCATTGAAAACCCTATGAGGGTCGCTATGAGTTGGATACCGACTCGACGGCACTTAACAACAACAACCACCACCAATGAATTTACTTTGTAATGTGAGTATGTTGGGCACATACTCTTTAGCATCTGCTAGGACTCCAGGGTCACCTGTAGGTTAATAAACAGGGAAAGAATGAAGGATGAGGTAGGGCTTGGGGTAAGCTTTAACCCATTGTTTTCAAAACCAAACCAAATAAAATAAGGATTTAAAGGCTGTATTTTTGCCCTATTCAAAATTTAAAAGGTTTTAGCATTAGAGGAAACAGTGCTTACTCTTCCAGTTTAAGATACCTACTTAATTGAAAAGTAGAATGTTTATGAGATAAGAACTAAACTACCTTTTCACTTCTAATATATCTGGGCATACTTGGAAAGTAGTAACCTGAAAGCAGCTTTCTAAACTTCACTGTGCTGCTGTGTTACTCAACTTTCCATCACTGTGACAAAACACTCAAGACAATCATATTAAAAGATGGAAAAGGTTATTTTGCCTGATGGTTTTGGAGGTGTCAATCCATGGTCACTTAGCCTTTTGCTTTGGTCCTGTGATGAGGCAAAACATCACGGCCAGGAACATGCAGCAGAGCAAAGCTCCTCACCTCATGGCAGCAGGAAGCAAAAAAAGAAAAGAAGGGGCCAAGATTCCAGTATCTCCTTTACAGCACACCCCCAAAGGCCTAACTTCCTTCCCCTAGGCTCCACCTCCTGAAGCTTCCACCACCTTCCAGGAGCAACAGATATGGGGCACCAAGCCTTTAACAAATGGGCCCCTGGGGGCAGTTATGGTTTGGATCTGAAATGTCCTCCAAAGTCGTGAGTGTTGAAGGCTTGATTCCCCCATGCAGCAGTGTTCAGAGGTGGGGTGATGAGCTCCTCAGGGCCTGACCTCATCAGTGGATTAATCCATTGACAGATTCATAATTTGATGGATAATTAGGAGGTGAGAAAACTTAGGGTGTGGGGCCTCATTGAAGGCAGTAGGTCCTTGAGGATATGCCCTAGGGGACCATACCTTGTCTCCATCCCACTCCCCTCTCTCTCCGCTTCCTGACTATCATGAGGTGAGTAGCTTCGCTCCACTGCCCCCTCCTTGCTGTGTTGCTCTGCCTTATCACTGGCCCCAAAATAATGGGGCCAAGTGACCATGGACTGAAACCTCTGAAACCAAGAGCTGAAACAAGTCTTGCGTCCTTTAAGCTGATTTCCTCAAGCATTTTGTCAGAGCAACAGAAAGCTGGCTGATACAGGGGCCAATCAAGATCCAAGCTATAGCCATCCCTTACACCTAACTCACAATATTTATCCACATGTGTCATTTCATTTCACCCTGAAACAGCTCTGTAAAAGAGCCAAGGAAACCAGGACTTAGACTAGGAGGATAATTTGCTCAAAGTCGTGTGGTAAGGTAATAGTCCAACTTGGGGTGAAATTAGTTCATGCCATTCTGTGGAGAATTTGCTGAGATTGCTTGCATACTAGGCACAGTGCATGATTCAGGGAATTCAGAGCTGAATAAGATGCTTGGTGGTCTCTTGCTTTCAGGTTGACAGCCATCTGATCAGAGGTGATGTTAACACCTTTAATACCATTAAAGGGGCTGATCACAGCCTCTAAGACATTCCCCCAACACACAGTTATTATTCTTTTTTTTTTTTTTGAGGTACTTGAGAGTTGAACTCAGGGCCTTGCACACACTTTTGCAAGTGCTCTACCACTAGACTTCACCCTCAGCCCATTTTTAAAAATTATTATTTTTTCTTTTGAGTCAGGGTCTTGCTAAGTTGCACAGGCTGCCTCTCGCTATCCTCCTGCCTCAGCCTCCAGAGTTGCTGGGATTGCAGGCATATGCCATTGTGCCTGGTTCATTTCCTTCCTTCCTTTTCTTTCTTTCTTTCTTTCTTTCTTTCTTTCTTTCTTTCTTTCTTTCTTTTGGTACTGGGGGTTGAACTCAAGGCCTTGCACTTGCATGTTTTGCACGTGCTCTACCACTGAACTGCACCACCAGCCCATTTTTACTTTTTGAGACACGGTCTTGCTAAATTATGAAGACTGCCTCTGGTCTCAAACTTGTGATCCTTCTGCCTCTGCCTCCCAAGTCACTGGGATTATGGGCGTGCACCACCACACCTGGCAATTTCCTTCTTTCTTTACCATACCACCTGGTATGTCTATTGACTACCTCCCCACACCTCTATTCTCCTATGAGCTCCCATGGCAGGTGCTCCCTAAGTATTTGTGAAGAGCACTGAGGTCTTGTAATTCTCTAACTTGGCCCTCTCTTCCGGGCTCACAGGGGCTCACCCTCAATATCTGGGCAGGGCAGCCCTGGAGCTCCAGTTTCCTGGAAGGGTTGCGTGCCACCACACATTGCTGCTCCAGGAACTGAGTTATGCTCCTGGAGTGGGAGGCTCCCCAACCCCAACACCCCATACCACTCCCCTGCTGGCTGCTCATCCTGCCCTATGGTAGTGAAGTGCAGGCTTCTGGCTTAGATAAGGGAAACATCTAAAAATAGTTACCAAAAGTCTCCTACTAAGTGGTTCCTACAATTGAGGGCAGAATCCACTGTGGCTGCTCAGCCTCCGGGGGAGCTACTTCTCAGAACATCTTGAATCTCCCAGTGCTCAAGTACAGTGATGGCTCTAGAGACATTTTTGATGTTACCATTGGGAGTTGGGAGTTGCTACTGGTACCTAATGGGTAGACACCAGAGATGCAGCTAACCATCCTACAATGCTCAAAAGCCCCCCAGAATAAAGAAGCATTCATTGTAAAATATCAATAGTGTGGAAGTTGGGAAACCTGGAAATGTGGGAATGTTTATTGGGCCCCTGAGTTACTCCTTAAAATAATCCACCCCCAGGGCTAGGGGTGCAAGTCAGTGGTACAGTGCTTGCCTAACATGGGCAAGGTCCTAGGTGCCGTCCCCAGCACTAATAATAATAATAATAATAATAATAATAATAATATAACAAAATAAAGCCGTATATGATTTCATTGTGGCTAACGAGGCCTAACTAGCTCAGCCTTAAGTTCATTTCTGAAAAAATCGGGGCTGAGGATGTGGCTCAGTGGTTAGAGCATTTCCCTAGCATGCCTAAGGCCCTGGGTTTAATCCCCAATACCACAAAAATCGATCAATCAATCAATCAATCAATCACTATTCACTCCTGGGGTGCTCTGTGCCTGTTCTCATACTGCAAGTTAACCAAATCTACTCATGTTTTATTTCTTACCATATAATCATTTTTTTTTCAAACAATTGTGCAATTTCCTATCACTTTGGGGGCATCTCTGAGGGTTCAGTGATGCCAGAACCAGAGCAAATCTGCAGGGAGAAGTAGTTGCAGCTCGCTGCCAGGGGCCCACCCCACTAAAGCACTGTGTGTCCAATGCCATTCCGTACAACGGGCCTTTGGTCACTTGCAAAATGAGAGCGTCCACCACGCCTCACTCAGTCTTATTGTGTCCGTCTTTACTAACACTGTTTAAGAAGAGGTTTACAGAGAAAATATTTGCTGAGTAAGTTTAAGTGAGAAATTGACTCCCTGGAGGCTGTGCGAGGGGAAACGGAGGGGAAATAGTGTAGAGAGGTAAAGGGGGAGAGGAAAATCTCAAAGTGTATGATGCAACTATATGAATACATGGGGGAAATCGGGAAAATAAAAACGTAAATGAGAATATAACCCATGACTGCATATGATTTTTATTACATATTAACTAAAATTCCTACTTCTTTTCTTCTTTCCTTCTCTTCTTCAGTTTATTGTTGTTGTTGTTGTTAGGTGCTGTCGAGTTGGTATCTGACTCATAGCGACCCTCATAGGGTTTTCAACGGCTGACTGTTTCAGAATTGCCTTGGGAGTGGATTGCCAGCTCCTTCTCCCATTTTTTGTGGTGCTGGGAATTGAACTCAGGACCTCAGAGACTACAACGTAGCGCTCTACCAACTGAGCTAAATCCCAGCCCTCTTCAGTTTATACAGTTCCATAAAATATGTAAGTTGATGAATGGGTAAGCAACATGATTTAACAGATGCATAATGGATATAGAAAAAGACTTAAAACTGTGTACGCCACCAACATTTATTAATGAGAGAAAGAGAGAGAGAGAGAGAGAGAGAGAGCGAGAGAGAGAGAGAGAGAGAGAGAGAGTCAGCTCCAAGCTGGTTGACTAACAGGCAAAGTATCCGTTTGCTTGGGAGGACAGGTGCAGATGTTCCAAGGCCTCTGGGGGCGCTGTTCTCTTCTTAGAACAGCACCTGCTAGTATGGTGCCTTCTTCCTCAGCCTGATGGTATCCCTGCTCATATGTTATCAACTGGCAGGTTCAGCTCATGACTAATCCTGATGTTACCATCAGAAACCATCACAAGAGCTGGTGCAATGGCTCAAGCCTGTAATCCTAGTGACTTGGGAGATCCTATCTCAAGGAATAAGTAAATAAATAAGTAAATAAAATAATACTATTTATTTCTTGTTTATCTGAAAGCAGCCTAGTTATGTACTCGTTTCATCATAAGAAAATCTGGGTTTCAGCCAGGCGTGGTGGCACATGCCTGTAATCCCAGCGGCTCGGAAGGCAGAGGCAGGAGGATCGCAAGTTTGAGACCAGAGGCAGTCTGTGTAATTTAGCAAGACTCTGTCTCAAAAAAAGTAAAAAATGGGCGAAGGGTGCAGCTCAGTGGTCCAGCACTTGCAGAGCATGCAAACGTGAGGCCCTGGGTTTAACCCCCAGTAACAAAAAACAAAAAACAAAAAACACCAGAAAATCTGGGTTTCAATAGTGTACCAAAAATTAAATATTTAGGAATTAGTCTAACCAAAGAACCTAAGGACCTACTTCTATAATGAAAACTTCAAAACACTAAAGAAAGAAATTGAAGATGAAACTAGAAGGTGGATTGGAAGAATTCATTTTGTGAAAATGGCTATATTACCAAAAGTAATATACAGTCAATGCCACCTCTACCAAAATTCCAAGGATAACAGTTCACAGAAATAGAAAAAAAACTTCTAAGATTCACATGGAAGCACAATAGACTCTGCATAGCCAAAATAATTCTAAGCTGTAAAAAACAAACAAACAAACAAACAACAACAACAAAACGGTGCAGAAGATATCACAACACCTGACATCAACCATATTACAGGGCCATAGTATCAAAAACAGCTTAGCATTGGCACAAAACCAGCAAGATCAATGGACCAGAATAGAAGACTCAGAAATAAACACATGCAGCTAAAGCCATCTGATCTTTGACAAAGGTGGCAAAAGCATACATTGGGGAAAAGATAGTCTCTTCAACAAATGGTGCTGGGAAAAAGGAATATCTGTATGAAGAAGAGTGAAGGTAGACCTATATCTCTCATCCTATATGAAAATCAATTCAAAATAGACCAGGGATCTCAATATGAAACTGGAATCTTTGAAACAACTAGAAGCAAATGTAGGGAATACACTTCAACAAATAGGTATAGGGAAATATTTCCTTAATAAGACTGAATTAGTAAAGGAAATAGCATCAAGAATTGACAAATGGGATTATATAAAATTAAAAACTGTTGCACAGCAAAGGAAACAATTCCGCAGAATGGAAGGAAAAATCTTTGCTATCTATACAACTGGTAGAGGATTAATATCTAGGATATATAAAGAACTCAAAAAATTAAATACCATAGTAGCAAATAATCCAATAAATGAGCAATGGAACTTAACAGACAAATTTCAAAAGAGAAGGAATACAAGTGGCCAATAAACATTTGGAAAAAAAAAAAAAACCCACACTGAGATTCCATCTCATTCCTGCCAGAATGACTAGCATCAACAATACAAACAGCAAGAAACGCTGGCAAGGATGTGGAGTGGGGAAAAGGAATGATTTTACACTGCTGGTGGGACTGTAAATTAGGACAACCATTATGGAAAACAGTATGGAGGTTCCTCAGAAAACTAAAACCAAAACTATCAAATGATCCAGCTATACCACTCCAGGGAATATATGCAATGGAAGACAAGTCATCATGCTACAGGGACACCTGTACTTCCATGTTTATTGCAGCACCTTTCACAATTACAAGGATACAGAATCAGCCCAGATGTCCACCAACTGATGACTGGATTAAAAAAGAGGTGTTATATATACACAATGGAATATTATTCACCAACAAAGAAGAATGAAATTATGTCATTTGAAGCAAAATGGATGGAACTGGAGATCATAATTTTATACAAATTAACCCAGACTCAAAAGGAGAAATATCATGTTTTTACTCATATCTGGGAGCTAGATCTACATATATATATATATATATATATATATATATATATATATATATATATATATATATATA